>PQWD01000862.1:60259-128848 GCA_019425675.1 Leucinodes orbonalis | reverse complement strand
AAACCATTATTAATGATTCCAATATTTTTAAAAGAACCATCCTCTGTCTTAGGTACTACTGGTGTAACTGGTGCTGTATGGAAGCTATTGAATGCATCCACCTTGACTATAATTCTACTGTGAGTGACCAATAAGCCTGTCTGCTTAGGAGTAAACACTATAGGTAGTGATGCAGATATCCAAACAACAGCCTTCTGGTTTGATACCACTATTCTTAACTGATCCAAAATGCGTAACTGTAAAAGCTCCACATTATGTTCCTAAAACAATGGAATTTACCAGATTTAACAATAAACATTTGTTAACATAAAACAAGGAAACAATTATTAAGACATACCAATATTTCTTGGTCATCAGGACTGTCAGTATCTATGTATAGTTCTTCTAAGACCTTTGCTTCACCATATGGGGAGGCGAAAACCTCTACACCCTCTTCTAAACCCAACAATCTGCTGAATATAGGATTGCATGCTATGTGACCTTCAGGAACACTGCTGCTGTAGACTAACCAGAGCAGTAAGTTTTTATCTCTGTGTAAAACTTGGACACATTGTGACTGAAAGTAGTAATTGTCAAATTTATTATTTCTGAACCTGTTAAAGACAGTGTGTATCAATTCAAACCCATGTTATAATATAACCTAACTTATTTTGACTAACATTCTCAAGCAAACTTGAAATGGAAACACAGATTGGATAATAATTTACTTCAATAATATGAAATAAAAAAATTCAGGGTTACCTTTTCATTGTTTGAACTGTACTTTGGACTAATGTAAACAAAGCAGGTCTTTTCATGAGTGTAAGTCACTTTAAGTTTTGCGCCTCCTAACATGATTACTGGCAAAAAGAAGAATTTGACCTGAAATCACGTTTAAAATTATTGCAAAAAAATATACAAAATTCTAGTTCATGAAATAGAATGTAGAAATATTTTGTAGAATTCTAAAGTTATCACAAGAATACTAATGTCATTTTGACATTTATGTCAAAACATGTGTACGTTCCCTTACATGCAAACACAAGACGTATAGTAATTTAATAAAATAAAATTATAAGTCAGGAATAATATCAAAATATGATTAACGAAACGTAAGATGATCCTTCACATACAGTAGCCATAAAATGATACAATCATTAATGATACTACTATCCGCTATGAGTTACTATTGCTAATCTTATACTACATTAGACTAAAAAGTGTTTAATGCTCTTTGATATTGGACTCAATGCATTTGCAAGAGACTGCTACCATATTGCTACTATTTTGATCTGGAACGCTGTTTCATTGTTATGTAGAATTCTATATTTATTTAAAATTAAAAAGTATCATTATGAATAGATAACCATAGAATACAGTTACATGTAATGGAACGTAATTCAAGAACCGTCTCATGATTGGACGGTTTGACACCCAATAGAAATTCAAAAGCACGCCAACGGTTTTCGTAATACGTTCGTCAGTCCGGTGTCTAGTGAATGTAACGTAAATTGAACAAAATTTTACACTTCTAAAATTATATCGGGTTGTGCAACATTCAGATTTACTGAAATATTGTTTAAAACGGCGGCTGCCGTTAAATTTCGTGAGTAATAATTAGGCATTAGAAAAGCGTTTGACGCTATCGCGACTGTCGCTTGTTTTGCCTCCATTTTTGGTCGTTAAATAATGAATACTTGGAACTATTGTTTACCTTATATTATTTTTATTCAATAACTCTCAGCCAAGATTTTGTGAATAATACCACGATAAGACAGTGCACGTGATTGTTGATAATTGTTTCAGTAATAATATAATGGCGCCAACACGGTTGGCATCGAAGCCAATCGGCGTCAACGAGAACCTGAATGGCATCCTGACCCATGGAATTACGACAAGGAGTAAGCAGTTAGCTTCTCTGAAGACACATAAGGATGTACTTAAAGTACCTAACAAAAGGAAAGCAGACAGTCCACTCAAAGATATGACTGCTAAAAGAGCGGCATTTGGGGATATCACAAATGCTATCAATAAATCCTCTGCTAATAATGACAAAGATAAAGGCATGGTGTTAAAGAAAGTCACAGTGGAAAGCAAAGTGCTCCCAACACTCAAGGTTTATAACCTCTTTAATTTTTAGGTTGCATGCTATATTTGAGGGTAACATGAAAAAAACTAACATTTATTTGACTAGTATTACTGTTGACCTAATATAAAAAAACGTATCAAACCATTATTTACAAATAAATACCTACCTTTATTTTTTAGGTACCAGCCCTTACAGGTCATTGAACTTTCCCTCCAAAATATTTTGTACTAAAATTTGTTCATCTTGACTTATGACCATGCTCCAGATGTAGACGAAACTTACTAGATAATGATTTGGGTCAAGTTTATTAAATTATTATGTTTATATTACTTAAACTTTAAAGCCTGAAATGTTTAAGTTTTTTTTTTCAACCAGTTAGAAATATTCATATTTTTTGCATTTAATTTACTAATAATTTCTTCATCTTCTTTTTTTATAAGATTTACTTTTATTTATATTGTTTACTTCCTGTAGAGTGTCAAAACACAGTCCACATTGAATGGCAAGACATCTAAAACCAAGACCTTGCAGAGGGTAGCTACCAATGCATTCGAGTCTGTTCAAAAACATTTTGCTAAAGATGTCCCTAAAGCAGTGTCCACACGAGCTCAAAATGGCATTCTCAAGAATATTGAAAGGAAACCATTGGGTAAAGAAAACCAGAATCAAAGCCAGACCTCCTTGAAGTCTACAAGGAGTGACATGTCTGGAGAGCCTTCCTTGTACATGACGGCATTGGAAAATATGTAAGTATTATATTCATAAAAGTTATATATGCATGTTTTTATTTTAAGTTTTTGTTGGATACACAAACTACTACAATGGAATCTACTAGTTTTACTGAATGCTATGCAGAAAATTCATATGTTTTAAGACCTATTATAATGTAATTGTGGACATCCTGAGAAGACCGGAAGACTGATCTGCTTTTGGAGGGAGAGAGGCTGGCTGGAGTGACCAGCGGGCTGCCATGGCTCACAAACATTAGTCCAATGCACGGACTAAGTGCAGCAACCAACCCCACTCATGTAGAACATAATTTGTTAATTTTCACCATGTAAAATTTTTTAGTAGCCCGTCTGACTCAACTAAAGAAGAAAAGGCTATCAGTGAGAAACTGGACAAGGTGAACCTGGACGACACAATAAATAAATCAATAGACGAGGAGACAGAATCTCCGCATAAAGCACCCAATGGTGTTGTTGACTTTGACCAAGAAAACTGGAATGACCCCTATCAGGTGTCCCACTATGCTATGGACATTTTCAACTATTTGAAGGGGAGAGAGGTGAGTTTAATCATTTTGCCTATTTCATATTGAACATTTATTTCAGAGCATAATATACAGGATAAACATATGTGATAAAGGATCTTAAGGGATTTTTAATAAAATAAAATTGGTAACTGGGTAAATTGGTATCAGGTGGTAATTATATTCCTTATTTTTTATGTTAACCTACTAGTTGATATTGTACATATCCACTCGATTGATTACTTTCTTTGGTTTGCATGTTTTTTGATGAAAAAAAATTTATTCTCTAGACCAATAATGTAATTTTCCCTTATATATCAACTAAAGTAATTAGTAGCTAATTAGGTCCAATTATTTCTGTATGACAAGTCATTTAACTAAAGCATTACATTGACTCTGGTTTAGTCACTTGAACCAAAAATAAAACTGTAATAATGCTAAATAAAATAGGATACATTTGAAAACTATCAAAATGAAATTGTTTCCTATGAGACACAAAGTATGATATTTAGCAACCTGCACATTAAAAAAATTACCACTTCTGCAGTCTACCTGTCCAATATTGAAGAAGCCCCTTTAACAATGTCTAATCGAGGTGTTTGAAAGTCCTGGATGACATCACCAAGTGGGATTAAAACCTGCATCTTTATACTTTGTAATGCTGTAACCAACTGTGCTGTGACTGACAATGTCAGTCATTGATTTTATTTCTCAACTGCTGGGGGGCGTCGTATACCGGTGTTAATTTGATCTGATTACTAATAATAAATATTGTTACAAATAATTGTAAATCACGAGGGGTACGAGCCATTAAAAAAAGTGTAATCCCCTTTTCGGATAGGCCTTACTCTTCCACGCGGGCCCAGTACGGATAAGCTGACTTCATGCAAAACCTCTGAATTTCTTAGGTGTGCGCTGGTTTCCTCACGATGATTTCCTGATAATGATAATTCATCTAAAAAGAGGTCTAGCTAACAATAAAGGTACAAAGTGCGTCCCAGAAATGAAATGCGACGAATACGTAAAAAAAACTTCTATCGTATTCAAATGTTTTTTGCGTACAAAATAATAATCACCCTCATCAGCCTATCCCGTGCCACTGCAGGGACAGGCCTTCGCACTCAGCTTGACTATGGGGAGTTGGGTCGTAACCCACCAAGGGGGCCCAATGCAGGGCGCGGTTTAACGACTACCAGCAGCCATATTTCCTGCCAAATTTGAAATAGTAACCTTTAAGAAATAGCCAGCAACGCAACGGTGGCACTTCTAGTGTCGTTGTCACTGGGCGGAAGTGAAAATTTTCCATCAGGTGTCTCCCTTGCTCTTTTACTCCCTATAACATAAAATGTGGTCAAGTGCGAGTCGGAAGTCAAAACCTTATAGCGGTTCACAGAATACATATACTTACAAAGTTTGAATAGTGTAGTGCTATTAGTTTCTGAGACATATGGACATAACGATCTTTAAGGTTTCCTTTCTTGCCTTTATTTTGGCTACGGAACCCTAAAATAACTGTCGTAAGTTAGAATGCGTGACCTGACGGCTTAACGTACCTTCCGAAGCCCGGAATCATCTTTCTTTCAAACAATTTGATGATGATGATTTAGCCTGCAATGTCCTAACCAAACTGGTAAAAAAATCGTACGAACTGACTTTCTCTATGGGGTTTGAATTACTTCGCAGGCGTGCGCAGGTTTCCTCACGATGTTTTTCTTCACCATAAGTCATACAAAATATTAACGTAAATGAATTCATTCACAAAATAATTCCAAAGGCCATTGACACTGCCCATGCGAAAACCCCTATTGATAAAATTTGGCGATTCTCATTGCGGCGCGGTCTCCAAACCTGCTTCAATAGATTTTTACTTAAAATGTATGACTCCAATATCTTGTCAAATCATATTGAAGCTGTGACAGATGGGACTGATAAAGACATGTTTCCACCCCACTAAATAGGGCGTGCGAAAATTTTTAAGTAGGGTGGATCCTGCTGTCGTTACGCGTTATTCATAAACAGCAGCCCCCCCTTTTCTCAAAAGTGAATTCTGCATCCATTGTTTCCTTACAAGTCAAGGTACGGATTTTATTTCCGCGCTGATGGTTGACGTAACGTACTAATTGTATTATTTGCAATAACCGCCGTTGTTGACAGCATAGGATAATAATTTCATTTGGGTCGAGCTAAACAAGTAGAAAGTTTTGAAATAGTTTTATACGTAACTACAGTTTAAAAACGAACTAGCGGATTACAGTTTTATTTGCTAACTTACAATTGGTTGGTCAATGAGCTGCATACTATATTCCCTGTTCAAGCTCTTAGGCCCAAATATCCCATTGCTAACAATGTTTACTCTTTTGTCAACCTTACAAAGTTAAAGCTTTGTAAGGTTCACAAAAGAGTAAACATTCCGTAATTTAAAATGTACCTATACATTTTGAATTACGGAATTTTAGTCTGTCGCTGTTTATAAACCTCGCAAATTTCGACTAGTTGTTTATTTGATCGTAGGATTTAAGAAAAACTACGCATTTCAACACTCGTGTAGGTGCCTTCTTTCTACCACTTTTAATCCCTTCAGCATTATCATTCTCAAAAAGCTTCCTTTGATGTATAGTCAACTAACCCCGACTAATATCTATTCAAACTTTTAGGTTAAAAGAAACTTTATTTATCATAAAAAACGAGTTGTTAAAAAATATATAGGTACTATTTTTATTTTAAACTACAGTCAACAGTGCTTGGTTTCCGTTCGGCGATGATAAATCATTGTCGATCGGTAAATCGGGATTTTATTAATTCGAATATTATATACATACCTATAGCATTTCAGCAATTTTATATTTATAAAGTATGTCATCCAAACAGTTTGTACTTTTCGCATGACTTAAAATTGCGGTAGACACTGTTCTTGGTTAGACAAATGAAGCCATTTCCCCAACCAAGGTTTTACAATGAGACGTTTATGACAATCAAAGCATCAGTGTGCAACTAACAAGTCCAAAGTTCTTCTCCATTAAAAATATATGAAAAAAGTTCTATCCTGTAGAAAATGAATTTAAACAGTTAAAATTCCAGTTGATATATAACTAACGCCGCGGCTATTTATATTCAATACTTACCTCATTATTTTAGCGACTATTCCCCATTGACGACTACCTTCTCCGGATGAATGGCATCACATCGTGGATGCGCGCACTACTCGTGGACTGGATGGTAGAGGTGCAGGAGTCATTTGAGCTGAACCACGAGACGCTGTACCTGGCGGTGAAACTGGTTGACCTGTTTCTGACGCGGTCCACCAAGAAACAACCGGAAAAGGAGCATCTTACAAAAGAAGAGTTGCAGCTACTTGGAGCATCGGCTCTGTTCATATCTTCGAAATTTGACGTAAGTGACCAATTAAATAATTATGAACACTTCTCATCATCGGCTCATTCAATGTCTCCACAGTGGGGCACGAACCTACCTAAGGGTGTTTATGCCTTAGTCGTCCACGCGGGCCCAGTGCGGATTCACCGACTTCACGCACAACCTTTGAATCACTTCGCAGGCGTGCGCAGGTTTCTTCACGATGTTTTCCCTTTACCATAAGAGTCGGATAAACAATTAAATGCTGCAAGTCCAGTTATGAAACTTCATCCGTCATTTAGGACACTAATCCGCAACTAGGGTTGCCAAGAGATCGAGGATATTAGCTCATGCATGCATGGTCAACATGAATACCTTTTTTATTGAATTGTTTCTTATGTTATTTCTGCAGGAAAGAATCCCCCCCTTAGTTGACGACTTCCTATACATCTGTGACGGCGCATACACGCTCAGCCAACTCCTGAAAATGGAGATGAACATACTGCGCGTTATCGACTTTGACCTCGGCATCCCGCTGTCGTATCGATTCCTGAGGAGATACGCAAGGGTGAGAATTTATTTATTTGCTAGTCACATGGTGTTTGTTGCATTGGTATTACATAAATAAAGCAGGTACATTGATCACGTGACACCCTTCACAGGCATAAAAGAGAGTGACGTACATATAATTTATTTATAACAGAGGTACATAAGTTTATATATTTATGTTTAAGAAAGTCAGCCTAAACATATTCAACAATCTACTACTCCTTATCGTATTTTTTTTTAAATGTATTATACTTTTTGTAAGAGATAAGTTTTTAATGTTTTTGTGAAACTATTATATTTTTTTTAAGAATAGGAACTAAATATTTTGAAATTTAATTTCACACTTTAATCTCAAAACTTAAGACTATAATTTTTGCTTTAGACTGTGATTTAGGTTTGAGCGTAGTTATTTATTTTTATTTATGACAGCCTAATGATTTCCAAGTGGACCGATTTCTAGCAGTCGAATCCATCTGGTTCCCGCTATACTGCAATAAACTAAGTAGATGCACATCTCACTCAAAAAATGTCCGCGGCAAAAGTCAGCCTATCGCGTCAGTTGAGCAGAATTTTCATTCTTAATCACGTCGCTCGCTACATATCATAGTGACATAGTAGTGTGCTTTCGCTTTGATTTGTACTCTTTTAATGACGCGTCAAAATTTAATGAATAATTGTGTCATAAATATAATAATAAGTCAAGGTATATGTTAAGCAGCTCGGACATTTTTTGGTTGTTTTTTCTTCGTGATTGTACCAATGTAATAATAATAATATATTTCATTTAAAATGTTTCATACATTAAAATTTCAGTGATTGGGGAGCCTCCTTGTAAGCAATAATGCTTGTACCAGAAGACTCCGCTCTTCCATTAACATAAATAGCCACACGAAACAAAGTGATTTCAAATTTTCGAAATTATATGTACTTTTATTCGACGCTCTTATGGTGAAGGATAACATCGTGAGGAAACCAGCGCAAGCCCGCGAAGAGATTCAAAGGTTGTACGTGAAGCCGGGCCCTCCGCACTAAGGCCTATACACCTGTACGGGTTGGCTCATGCCCCTCGGTGGGGACGTTTAGCTGATGTAAACACTACATTACTTGTCATTTATGTATACTTTACGAATGTTTGTTTGCATTATTGATGTGCCTTATAAATAAAATAATTATTGTGTCGCAGTGTGCCCGTGTATCGATGCCGACGCTGACGCTGGCGCGTTCGTGCTGGAGCAGTGCCTGCTGGAGTACGCGCTGGTGGAGCACTCGGACAGCAAGATGGCCGCCGCCGCGCTATACCTCGCGCTCAGGATGAAGGCGCTGGCACCTGGACGCCCACGCTGCGGTATTATACAGGTATAGCTCGGACCCGTGATATGAGATATATCGCAGTAAAACGCAGCCTTTTAGAGTTGCAGAACTATCGATAGTTTGGCTATCGATAACTATCAACTTTCAGGGACAACTGTCCCTGAAAGTCGATATTCTGTTTTTGAGAAGAGTAACTACTGAGTTTCTTGCCAGAGTCTTCTCAGTAAACCCAGTGGTAGTTTTAAAATTTATTATTAATTTTACATTTAGAAAACTACCTCCCGAACCAGTGGTCGCTTCATTTGACATTCATAAGTGTTCTGTAAGGACCTAAACTGAATAAACAATTAATTTTCAATAAATAAATAAGTACAGCTGGATAAACCCCATTTTGCGCCAGATATTCCAATCTTTCGCTTTTCTTATCCAGCTTCCATTAGTGACCTTTCGTAAGTCATCTCTCTCTTCAACCTATTACAGTCCATTGTTGGACATAGGTCCCCCATTTTGCGCTCGATATCCCGTTCCTCCGCTTTTCTCATCCAGCCTCCACCAGCGAGTCAAGTGATCCACCAGCGAAGTCAAAGTACACTTTTTTTGTTTGTTTACAGGTTACACACTCAAAGAAATATTGCCCATTGCATTGGCCCAGAACGCGGCGCTCCACAAGAAGCCCAAGTCGGCGATCAGCACCGTCCGGAACAAGTATTCGCACACAATATTCTTTGAAGTAGCTAAAGTACCTCTTGTTGACGACTCCGTATTAACCAGCTGAGATATGCCCAGTGGCACTTTACATACTGTAAAAAGTTTACTAAGGTGGGTTCGAATTCTATAATCTATTGTACAATGTTTCGTGTGTAGTGCAAGATTGAGCAGCGTCAGTGACAGATGAATGACGTGGCAAAAGCTTAGTGCTAGTGTGTTGATGCTTGCGCTGTCAAGGTTTTGGTGATCGCTTACCACTGTCAAATCAACCTAAGCATACTAGTGTTTACTTGGGGCAACTGCGAATTGAATGCAAATTGGTGCTTGTTACGTGTCCAATAACGAGCAGGCGCAAAACTAATCCTCGTAGATCGTAGCGTGATCAACTTGCAGTGTTACGGTCCCCACCTCAGTACGACCCAAGAATTACCAGATTGACACGGCGTTTAGGCATAATTACTAGATAAATTAAATGTAAGGTGCCACTTTGGCTCTGATGATGTAGAATAATATGTAGTGGTAAAGACGCGTGGCTTGTGGTATGTGAAACTGCGAATTAGAAGCTAGTAATAGCTAGATCAATTAATTCTAATGTTGACAATTTACATTTTAATGCGTTGTTGGCAAGACGAGTAAGTATTGTTAAAGTCTATATTTGCGTACCGCAAATTTATTTACAATTTTCTCAAATGACAAGACTGATAAATTCTGCACTACGACGGCTTAGGCATCGTATTAGTATTGTAACGCCTACATTGAGACTTGAATGTCCAGAGTTAGGCAGGAACGGATCCCACCACTGACCAAGAGATAGAAACCTTTTAATAAAGTTAAACCCAGTGAAACTAGGTTTCATTATAATTTATCTCCAGTTTTGTTGGACAAAAACTTAAACCAAAATCCCAACCCCATGTTCATGAATATACGCGATAGCCCAATAGAACTACCAAAATCTAGCCCTAATTCACATTCCAATATTGTTTTCCGCCTTGCTTTTGTAAATCATATTTAGAATTACTGTCTTCCTATAGTAAATTATAGGTAATAATTCGTATTGTATTCTATTGTATATTTGTCGCATTTTAATATATTGCTTAATTTCTATGATTTTTATTATGCTTATCGGTTACATTATATGGTAATATAAAATTGATAATATTAAATAAAATGCGAAAAGTATGCCACGATTAACATTACACGATATATTGTTAAATCCCTCAATGGTGTGTCGTGTCATGCAATATGATATGCGATTCCTTGGACGATGATAATTAGCATCTACTTGACCCGGATATATTGGTATCGTTTTTATATACCTACGTATGTATTGTACTTGGCAAGCTTTGCTAATTATTTTAATTTTAATTATTATTAATGGATTTTGTAATGTTTTAATAATTAATTTACATAGTAATTATTGTGAGATTATTCGCATCAATGTCGTATGTTTTGTAATTTATCACATTTTAAAGAGTACAAAATATTGGAATGTTATAATAATGTTGTTCATTAATGGTAAGTTTTAGATTAATTTCACTTTTAAAACTGTTTTTCTTGATAGTATCATTTGTCATCTTATTATTATACAAGGTTATGTAAAATCTAACATGTAAATAAAGTGATTTTGGTTTGTACAATTGCCTGTCATTGCAACCCAAATATTATTATAAATAAACCCACAAATATGGATCTAAGTAACTCGCATTGCTTAGTTTGCAGCTTGAACATTTTTTTCTATTTAGATAGTGTACTAATATTGTTAAGGAATTGTAATGCATTTAATGTGATTGTAGATTTCAAAATTTATTTGTGAATTCAAACAAAATAGATTATCGTTTATGAATAAAAATGTAATAGCCGGCCGAATCATCGGCTTTACCACAAGTAGATACATACTATATATATACCTTTGTCTCTTAGTCTACCCATTAGTCATTTTGTCACTATAGGTTTAAAATACAATTCACTAAAAATGACAAAAAAGATATTAAAATGACTGGACGTACTGTTGTCCGGTCCGCTCCCCGCATGTCCTCCGTCGTTCGGGTAACTTTGGTACGCGGTACT
This sequence comes from Leucinodes orbonalis, assembly GCA_019425675.1. Classification (NCBI taxonomy): domain Eukaryota; kingdom Metazoa; phylum Arthropoda; class Insecta; order Lepidoptera; family Crambidae; genus Leucinodes; species Leucinodes orbonalis. The sequence goes on along the minus strand of PQWD01000862.1, from coordinate 117,542 downwards.
TTTAATCCGTCGTTTTCGTTACTCGATACACATTTAAGTGATCTATTTTAGCGGACTAAAAAGTCTGCAGACAAAAATCCGTTTTCTGAGTTTGCTATAAACAAAACTATGGAGTCTCCTTAATACATGTTTCTGTTTGTTTATGTATAATAATTTGTGTTTGACTTTGTGTTGCATATAATGTTTGCAAACTTTTAAATATATATTTATATTTATTTAGTTAGATTTGTAATAATTAGTGCTTGAATTATACGAAACTATAAAAACGGATTAACATAACTACTTCATTGAACAAATTGAATGTATCGATTGCTAGTCAATGTTTAAACACAAAAAGCTGAAATCAGTCGTTAGGAATAGGTAAACAAAATCATAAATACTACGGCTGTATATTGTGAATCTAATTATAGCTTTAAAATGTACTTAATTCAACATTCGTGGTCGACGCACAAAAAGAAATGAAAAGACATGGTCGCGTTAGAACTCAATGGAATACCTACCAATGTGATATACATACAACTATTTTGTACAAACTTAAATAACAGGAAATAAAAACAAAATATGATTCATGTTGTGATTTAATCACACTTGAAAACAAAATGGTAGATCCAGAAGTAATAATCATACTTCCAGAGCGAACATTACAAAATATAGAAAATATACCTACTTAAGGTACAGCTCGATAGGTAGATACACAACCTAGACTCTGACATCGCCAGTGTTACTAACCACTTAACAATGCCATAATATCTATGAATGTACGTAGTACAAAATATTAAACGTAAAAATGCAATTCGCAACAGTTCACACGGTTTGGTTGAGGTAATTAAAACAAATCAATCCACTTACTTCATATTGCTCATTTGATTTGAAATGTATTATACAAAAAACATGTACAGTAATGAAATAAATTTAGTAATAATCAAAACTGCAATTCATTGCACCATATTATAAAATGTACAATCATCCAAACATATAGGTACATGGGAAAATCATAATAAATTTATTTACAGTTTTATCATTGCAACAAAATTAATGACAACAGCACATTACAATAACGTACCCGTTAAAATACTGTTAATTTGGTAACACTTGGATACAATTTATTTAAAAACCCTAGTTTTCATTACCATTTGTCTAGCGTAAATGCAAAAATCAACAAAACAATGAGCATACAGTTTCACTAAAACAAACTTAAAATTAAAATAATTGAATATCTACATACATAACTGAAAAGTTATTTTCATTCTAGTTTATGATTTCAGTATCATATATTGTGGTACTAAGCTATGTGACACAATGAACACAATGGGGAGCGAACCAACGAAAATAACACCATTGACTTGGTCAATGATCACAATTCGCTAACATGTTTCATCTAGGCTGGTATGCATTGCATTCACATGCATTTTATTTCAACTACACCAAGTTATTTATAGTTATTTCATCAATCAATTACAGTATCAAACATCAAAGTTATGGAGCGATCAAATAGCTTCATTACCATGTTACTTAAATAAAATCATACACACTTGTAATGGACATCGAGATGCAATCACATTAATCTAATAAATAAAATCGGCGGATGAGTCGAATATGCACAAATGACGCCCAAACTAACCGGGGGTACCGCGTCCTACCGACACGGCTCTGGCTACTCTTAACAATAGATATATACAACACTGCGTCCGATACACAGGACCTAAATATTTACAATAAAGTTTTGGTTGCTTTGGCTAATGTCGGGCACTCGATATTCGTCATAGTCCGTTCACTAGGCGATGGGTGTCACCGGAACAAACGCGCACCGAGCGGCTGGGGGGTCTAGTTTGTTCCCGTATGGGGGATACGGGCAACGAGCCACGGCCGGGAGTCGTCCATGAGGCTGAGACTGGCAGATTTTAGCAGAAAATCACGGACGAAAACATACTTTGTCCCAAAATGGGACAAAGTATGATTTTCGTTTATACATTTACCTAATTTTTAATGCGCCAATATATTTTATTGTGCCTCAATAGTTTTTTTTCATGTTTATTATTCTACTATATTATTTATACCACTATCGTTTAAATCAACGGATGAACGACGGCGCGCGGATCGTTGCTGACGTATCATTATAGTAAGACTTGAGAGATGGCGGTGAGCGAACAGAACCAGATCAAATCCCGGTAATCGCGTGTTTTCTGTCCTTGTTTGAGGGAACTCGCCATCCCGTTCAGTTTTTAGGTCCAAGTCCCCGTTTTTTCTGCTCTCCTGTAAGTTTGAAGGTGACATTTGCCCGGCAATCGCGTGTTTTCTGTCAGTTTCAAGCCCCCGCTTTTTGGGTCCAAGTCCCCGGGTGTTTTGGCAGGTGTCCGGCGGACACTAGCTAGGCGTGTCCGGGCGGGTGGGGGAGACGGGGCGGCAGGTGTCCGGCGGACACTAGCTAGGCGTGTCCGGGCGGGTGGGGGAGACGGGGCGGCAGGTGTCCGGCGGACACTAGCTAGGCGTGTCCGGGCGGGTGGGGGAGACGGGGCGGCAGGTGTCCGGCGGACACTAGCTAGGCGTGTCCGGGCGGGTGGGGAGACGGGGCGGCAGGTGTCCGGCGGACACTAGCTAGGCGTGTCCGGGCGGGTGGGGGAGACGGGGCGGCAGGTGTCCGGCGGACACTAGCTAGGCGTGTCCGGGCGGGTGGGGGAGACGGGGCGGAAGGTGCCGGGGGGGTCGGGGCAGGCGCGCTTGCGCGGGGGGGAGGGTCCGGCGGCGCGGCGCTTGCCCCCCGCCGCCGCGGCGCCCCCCCTCACCGGGCTAAACGACGACGCGCGGATCGCGATCGGCGACAGGCTGCGACGGGTCGTGTACTTGCGAGTAGGCGACGGCGACACCACTGGCGAGAATCTGCGAGACGATATTATTGTTGTTGTTACGATTTGCATTGTGATGGATTCGTTATTATAGCACAACTAGCTGCTCTGGTATCACCCGCGTTATAAGATTATCTCCTGCAGTAAACATAACCAAAAAGGGCGCAGCTCACGCGACGCGCGGCCGCTGCCGTGCGGTAAAACATTGCATTATTTTTCCAAAATAAATAGTATTGTCTAAAATAAAAGACGCCTATATTTCTTTCTTCAATATTAGAAACAGAGACTCCAATTTTATTAATATATAATAGATAAATATAGTTAACAAACTAATTAAGCATTTTATTTCAATATGCTGAAAACACTAAATGTACCAAATTTCAGATGGTTATTTTATGATGCAGTTGTTTTGTTACAAACAATTGAATAAAAATATAGTTATATATTGTATTACAATTTAAAGCAACATTTGTCAATATAGCAAACGGGTAACAATAGTACTAATAATAGTTAGAAGATCACAACCCCTTGGTCGGAGATGTCAGCTACTACACCAAGGGTTCCAGGTTCCGAAGACGAAGCGTAGGGCGACCCCCAACCAGATGGACTGATTACCTGGTAAAGTTGGCGGGTAGCAGATGGATGTCAACTGCAAGGGGTCGGTCCGCGTGAAAATCATTGGGGGAGGCCTTCGTTCAGCAGTGGACTTTCTAGGTTGTAATGATGATGATGTGTGAATATTTTTATATTAATTGAAGTTTGTAAGAGATAAATGTCTTCACTAACAAACTCTGTCGTCGCCAGTAGGTTTATTAGCCGGTCGAAGCAGCATAGACATTAGTGAAAAACATGGCCCCACTACTTGACTTCGCAATTGCCGCGCCCGACCGAAACATAAACAAACGATAAGGATTGAGTTATGAGAATTGCTGGCTCAAGTTATGTTTTTATAACTCAAAATGAATGGGGCTTTGTATTTAAACTAAATGTTGTTTGAATACAATGCTTACAATTTTATTATAGGGCTGTGAACATCTGGGTACGCGAAAATTTCGCGAATTAAAAAAGGGTGATATCGCCCGGGCGACCAAAAGCGTTTATTAAACGGTTTTGACGCATATGCGGCTCCAACTGGTAAGAAAAAAACCAGTTCACAAAGTGAGTTACCTTTGTAACCGTGTAGGCGAGTTGTGCAAGCCCGCCACCAGCGTGAGGTCCTCACACGACTGGCCTATATGCATGGCCGTGTGCACCTCGCGCTCGTGCGCCACCTCGCGCGTGTTGCTCACGTCCGCGCACTCCTCGGCGCGGAGCTGGTTCACGCGGGGCGTCAGCCGGGGCGCCCAGCTGTTCTGCTGCCACACAATAATCATAAATATTATAAGATACCCACTGAAATTCACACAGCGCAATCTAGCCCCAAGTTAAGTGTACTAAACAACGGATAAACATATATATTTTCTTGTAAATACATATTATACATAGAACACACATGGACCAATACAAACAGAATGTTCATACGCGCCCCGCTGTTCTACTGGAAAACAGAACTTCGGTTAGGTTGGACGGTGGTAGACTAGGTGTATTGGGCACGGGTGGACGACTTAGGCCCTAAACACCGTATAGGGAAGGCTCGTGCCCACCAAGCGGTAGGCTCGTGCCTGGGGTGGGGACGCATAATGAGCTGATTATAAATAATTAAAAATAAATATCCACTGACATACACAGCGCCATCTAGCCCCAAGTTAAGCGTAAATTTTATAGTATAGGTAGGTACTAAACAACAGATTAACCTATATACATTAAATTGTAAATACACACATATTGTACATAGAAACACCCAGCCAATACAAATAACGTGTTCATGCACACAAATGTTTGTACTGCCCGGGGATGGAACACTTGGTGTAGCAGCCGACGTCGCGACCATTACACCAACTGGGTCGTCTCAATGACCTCGTTCAGGTTTAAACGGTGGTAGACTCAGTATACTGGGCCCGCGTGGACGACTCAGGCCTAATCACCCTATACGGGTAGGCTTGTGCCCCTCGGTGGGGACGTATAATGATCTGACGATGATGAGACTCGGTGTACTAAGTCGTCTAGGTAAGCGCCACTGCATATAAGTATGTATATCCGTTGTTTAGTATCTATACTACAGGCTTCACGTTTAACTTGGGGCTAGATGGCGCTGTGTGAATGTCAGTTGATATTATATTATAGCTACTGGGCCATTAAGGGATGACGATGATTTTTCAATAATTGCATCTCAGTATCATCTCTATTGCATAACCAAAGTAAATAACTTCTTACCGTTGAATTGACTGGCGCTGATAGTGGACTAAAGCTACTGCCGCTATACCGGCGCATTCGCGACAAGTTGTTGTTCGACAGCATGCTGAAGAACGGCGTGCTCCTGTAACAATTCAGCGGTCATGTGTAAACAAATGTACAGAACATGCAAAAATTATTGAGATTTGCCGACTTCACGCTCAAACTTTTCGATTCTTAAGCACACCTACGAATCTCTTCGTAGGTGTGCTTAAGAATCGATCGCCGTCGCCCCTTACTTCACTGTATGAGCGACGGATAAACGTACATATAATTCCGAAAATTAACCTTACCTGTTGAACTCTAGGAAACGAGAAAAAAGAAAATATTATAATGTATTCATCTACTAAAGATATAGGTAGTTGAGGTTCAGAGTCCTCGGTCGGTGCTACGAGAGTGACATCGCCTTTAATAAATAGGTCTAGACCTATTGCTAATAGTGAATCGAATGCGATGTGACGAGCCTTGTGGTGCTGGTGTCAATTTTCATAAGTCAGCCAACACAATAATGGTTCCTGATTCAAACACAATAATTCTGGTTTGGTAAACCCCTACGGCTCTCTTAAACGATTAGTCTAATGGGTAACCGTGTAAAAGATATAATATATTACGATAGATACCAACAGTGTAAGAAATGGAAAACATCCAGATTTTCAGTTGACATCCAAAAAATTGGCAAAACTCAGCAATAGGTTTGTTAGCTACTATTAGCCCATTTGCAATATAATCATAAACCCAATTTTGCAATATAAATAATAATTCCAAACACGTCGTACCATAATTCACATATATATATATATATCTATACACTTGGATTGTACCAGGATACAAATGGGGTCGACAATTGTGACCTCACAATCCTCCGGCACATTTACGCCCCCACTTCACTGATCATGTGTTGCTGACACAATCATTATTTGCATTAATTAGCATTTCCGTAGGTAAATACAAATTATGGTCACCTTGAAGTTAATGTTAATAATAATACACAGAAATAGCTGTAACCCGGCCTACAGTAGGTATACATTCAGTGATTCCAACAATTTATGCCACAGACCACAACCATCCAAGATTGTCTTGGGTCTCAAAAGATGCCAGGACCCTTTAAATCATAGTATGCTTTTTATACTCAGTAGCATTAATCATAGTATGCTTTACTATGATTAAAACTTAGTAATTATGAATCCACAAAACTAAACGCATTTACAAAACTATTTATAGTTCCAGTTAATTTTGTGTAACTCGTCATTACAAGTGCATCCTTTGGATGTAATATAGTTGTCATTGGAAAGCATTATCACATAGTCATATTATTATATCTGCATCCGTTCTGTAAGCAGGCATCTAACTAATTATGTCTGATTTCTTAACCTTAAAGTATGTGCCTACTTATGATTTTCCATTATTCCCACTTAAACATTTATGATAGTTTCATACACAATCAATTTATTTGAACCTGGATAGTACAAAAAACTAAGCAATGGTAAAAATGTAAAATTTTCATTGTAATGTGGACACCATTCACATTTAAGGACCCAAGACGAATTAAATTATTAAATAATTATTAATTTCAACTATTGTTGAGGCTTTACCAGCTGTATGAATGGATAAAGTATGTTTCATTTCAAGCAAAATGTATTAAGAGATTTGCAACAATAATATCCATATATTTAAAATGAGCTATAGCAACTGTTATCAGCAACTTTTATTTATCATGGAAACACCTCAGATAACAGAATAAACAACAGACATAATATAGGCATACATCATAGCAACAGCATGACATTACAACCAATATCCACACATAAAAACATTTTACAATTGCATGCAAATATGAAAAAAACATAAAAGACAGCCAAGGTGAAATTGAAATGCATGGTTGCTGGTATCAAATACATTATAATCCGATATGGTGCAACTTGTTAAAGTAAAGTAGTTCAGTATACATATGTGGGGATTGATGGAATTCAATGGATTCACTGAAAGAGTCACTAGTGTTGGTTTCCTATTAGGAATTAATTTCTTGAAGGCCCTTTAATATATCTGACTGGGATTGCAGGTATTAATTCCATATTAGCAATGCACATGGGAAGGAAAATGACACATTGTTTCAAAATAACAGAGAATCCAAAAAAAACCTATATCAGAAAAAAAGACCAAATTCATGTAAAATCTAGCTTGAAATAAATGATATATAAAAGGTATAAATAATAAAAATAATATTATTTATTAAAAACAATTGGCTCTGGTGCTTCTGAAACTGGCCATGCCATTCTGAAAAATGCCATGGCCAGGAATGAAAAAGGACTTGGTGCCAATTATAGTAATATAGTTAAAATTATTTGAAATATTTAGACATTGCAGTCAATGGTTATAAATGAAAACAGGCCTTTTTTTGGTACTAAGGCTTTTGTCGTCCCTGACCATCGGGTTTTTTCTGCTACAATTTTGTGTTGCCACCTTAGCTTTATAGGTAACTTAACTTTATAGTAAGATCTAGCTACCTTTGTCTAGCTACTTCTCATTTCATCCAATAGATGGGTTAAAGAGCCTTCTACACAACTTATATCTTTGAAAAAGCCAGGAAAGTATATTTTTTTCATATGAATAAGGACCTACTATCTAATTCAAAATGACAATTTAAGGAATTTTAGCAAATAAAGCTATCAATCAAGCTACTAATGCAAACATTTTCTACCTACTTGGTGAAGCTATCAGTCAGCAACACTGATTTGGTCACAGTACATCACTAGGTGATGGTGATAAAGTCCCTTACTACCCTTACTACTAAAGTCCCTTGCTACCAAAGTCTGAAAATATACCAAATATATACACAAGTTGAATTACTATTTTGCTAAAGAATGACATGAATCTCTATTAAATTGCACAATAGAAGAAAGTATGCTCATATTATGTAGTTTAATTATAGTAGTAAAATTAATTTATCATCTGAAATGATTATCACATACTGCAAATACTTCATGCATGTTTATTAATGATGTATTTTCTCAAATAAGTCTCATTTCATAAAGATATTAATGGGTTAAAAGCACAATAAGGAGACAAATATATGCAGTAAAACCAATGCATTAATACCACTAAATACGGGCACAGCACCCACGAGCTATCACAACACTTGTCAAAAATAGGAACTTAGCGTAGCAACAACCACCGATGCCTCCCCAAGGCGCGTCGATTACCTTAACACTTTACCTGGGCGCAGTGTTTGTTGTGGGCGAGGTCACCGCCGTAGAGGCTGCCTCATTGATCAGGTGCACTGCTGCACCTTTTCAATATGTTAGGAGCATCCACATCCATTATCTTACAGCCACCATTCGTTCACTGACGTACTATGTAGTTATACACATCGGGTCTGCCGACACGATTAGCGCTCTACAGTTTATGTAACACTGAAAGTGCACTTAGAAGAAATCTAATAATCAAATCATTCTACCATTATGGCTACACAAACATAATTTATGACGCGTAAATGAAAGGATAACTCAAAATAAAAATAAAATACGCTACTCAAAAGCTAAAAAGTGGCTGGAAGCTGACCTGTCAAATTGCCGAAGTAAAGTAATGATCAGAAATATAGATTTTTAGAATTGCTTTTATTTATACTAATAAAACTATTAAATAATTGTGTACTACTTATATATTCAAACTCCAAGTTTATTAACTTGGTTTTAACTTTAAAGCAGAATTCAAAAACAGAATGCATAAGTATTAAATTAACGAGATTTATTTGAATTTGATCACATCCAACTAAATGTCAACAAACAAATCAAAACACCACTGTGCGTTGTTCCCGATGACGCATTTGTTTTGCGATATTTTATAGTATTGGTTTTGAAAAGTTTGAGAAATATTCATATATATAAAAATTAACAGAAATTTTATATGAAATATATCGATATTCAATCAAACAGCTATTTGTTGCATGGTTATCAAAATTTCAAAATACATAAAACGGAACGTTGTTTATTTGTTGTTTGTCTTTGTATGATGAAATGAGTGATTTTTATATATAGTTTTCAGTTTTTAATTTGTTTTATCGTTTTAAAGGTATCCATGTATTTAAAACGCAGGTGAGCCGTACTTTTGAAAACTTCTAGGTCTCAACAGTAAATTATAAGTCAAAATCTTTTAATTTTGATGATGATTATCATTTCAGCACAACACTTAAATACTTTATAGCGGCGATAGTTGGTGCCGCTTTGTATTGCGAATGGTTTATCTACATAATACAGCCCTATTACTGGCAAGGCGTCGAGTGCGAAGGCCAGAATGCATCATGCACCAAAGTGTTGTTTGTCGCAGATCCACAGATACAAGGGGACACGGCTGTTCCTCCGCCAATGAGCTATCTTTTTAATTGGGATAGTGACCGGTGTGTATCTTATTCCATCATAATGTATACTCATTTCTAAGTTCTGTAGCTGTCTCAGAAACGTTTATAGATGCCGTGTTTATTATAATTCTTTTTACATTTAAATGGATATTATTTCATTGCAGGTATTTGAAGTCTACCTTCTCTATTGTAATAAAGAGTTTCAAGCCAGATGTTGTCGTTTTTATGGGTGATCTGATGGACGAAGGATCAATATCTACTATGCCTCAGTTTCATGGCTATGTGAAGAGACTTGCTGATATATTTGATATTAATTATTCAGTTGTGGTATGTATGTGGTTAATATGTAAATCTACACACCAATATTAGGCAACTATGCTGCAAATAACATTTTTCACTGTATTGTTTTAAGTTTGTTGTGGAATGAGAAGAAATCTTTATTATTATCATTATGTATTATAGAGTTATAATGAGTAATAATTTTAAATATGTTATTTTGTAGTTAATCTGGCTGCCAGGTGATAATGATATTGGTGGTGAAAATGAGCCAATACGCCAAGACAAGGTTGCAGAGTTTGATAATGTATTCCATCAGCCATCAGTGATTACATTCCGGAATATTTCCTTTTACAAAGTGAATGGCATTACACAAACTGTACCAAAAAAACAGTTGATTGATGAAGATAACTTAAGAATAATAGTTTCCCATTATCCAACTACATTCAGACATGTACTTGGTCAGCAGGTAATTATTTATGATAATATGTACCATATTGAATTCAATGGACATACTATGGCTATTACTTCTATGCTAAATCTTATTATCATTACATCACCCTTGACAAATTATTAAAGCAATGTCTACATATTTTTGTAGGTTAACAATGAAATACATCCAAATATATACTTCTGTGCACATGAACACTCATCAAAATATGTCAAACAAAACAAAGACTTAACAAATCGAGACATACATTCATATGACTATGGTGAAGATGTGTTAAACATAGTGTTTGATGACAAACTCATTTATGAAATCTATGTGCCGACATGTTCATACAGGATGGGGACTAGTAAAATTGGTTATGGAGCTGCAGCTTTTGGTAAGTCTGCTTTGATTTGGAATAGAACTCAATCCAGAAAATACTAGCCACAAAAGTGCAAGTTACTACATACCATAATCTCATAACTAGTTGACTATTTTATGTGTGATCTCTTCCAGTTTGTCTCCATATTAAATATTCTGCAATTTTTTTTTACTACAGCTGATTTAACTTTTAAAAAATTTTGTTTTCAGACAATGTCAATCAACAGATGAAGTACACAGTGTTCTGGTCTCCAACAAGGTTTCCTTATTTAATATTTTATTTGGCAGTTTTAATATTCCTAACAATCTATTTCTTGATTTTCTGTGCAGCAAGATTATTTTATAGATTCCCTAAAAGATATAAAACAGTAGCAGATATACAACCTTTGCTAGAACGTATTTAGATTGTTTCTTAGATTCAATGCCAGGAAAAATATATTAGTGAAAGTAAATATGAATTTGTGGAATTGTACTAAACATAGGAGAAAAGTTTTACTTAAAAATTCATAACTTATATATTTTTATAGCAAGTTCAACATCAGAATTTAAGAAAGATGGCGTGGTTTTATAGCATTATTGCTTATTTCTGGTTGTAGCATGGTGGAGTATATTAACATAGATTTACACCAAATGATATTATTTATAAATTTGCATGTGATCCTAACATTCCTATATAGACTGAGTAATTTAATTTATTTTTCCAGCTTTTATTTTAATTTAATACACCTTTTTACTGATGGATACTCTCCAATAACTTACCTCATATGCTTAGACTAAAAAATCATTTGATAACTTCCTTTATTTTGTAGTATACCAACAGGTGGAAAGTACATTTATTTTATTACTAATATTATATATAGGACATGTCGAGGGCTTCAAGCCAAAGGGTTGTATAAGGAAAAATGCATCTTTTTTAATTGATCTATCGTTTCTTAATTTATTGATACATAATCTTAATTTTTTGTTAAATAATATAAAAACGTAGGTTCGCCAAGTATTAAGTTTTCACCGAAAGTGGTGATTTTCTTTAAGCTCTTTTGACTTGGAGCCCTGAATGTGTATACAGGTATTTACATGTAAGCATTAAGGAAATATTTATCTCTTTAACATGTCAAACTAACAAACTATTTTATTGTTTAAATGAAGTTTCCAAAATTTGATCAAATAATTCCATAATCATATACCATACCTCAAATGAGTAAGGCCTTTTAGAAATATGAAGAACAGGTTTCGTATGATGGACTACTCAACAAAACTTCATTAGAAGTAAATAACATTAAATTTACTACATAGTAATATTAATTATTTGGCCAAACTTATATTTACAGGGTACTTTGACATTGGGAGCTAGATTTTGTTAAACGAATTTTGAAGTAAAATAAACTGATATCTGAAAACTCGGTAGTATGTATTATCTATAGATATAATATATAAAATATGGTACAAAAGTTAACACCATTTTCTATAAACGGCATATTGTATCTAGCAAGGAAAACTAAATTAAAATGTGATACCATTATTTTTTAATGATAAATTTGTGTTTATTTAGAGTCATAAGTTATAATAGTAGTAAACAGTAGAAAATTTTATGATATTGTTGAAATTTAGAAGATATTTGTGTAATAAATGTAATGTACAAGATATACTTTAAATATAGAGCTAGCTTTTGTCTTACTAAATTATAGAAAATATTTACATAACATATTCTGAATCAATATTTTATTCTTCTATATACTATAAGCATTCTAACATATGCTGAACTTATACTCAACATGACAAAATTATATCAAATAGGTTGAAAATAAGGAAATTCTTGTGAAAAAGCAATAACAGAGATTAATGATTGTACAAAACATATTAAGAGTTTATTTACTGTAGAATTATAAAGAAATGTAAAGCATAATATACAAATAAATTATTTTATATAAACATGTTGTTCTATTTAAATCTTTATTCCCTTTTTATTTAAATAAGCAACCAAAATAATTGTAAGAATCATGTACATGTTAAGCACTATAAATGACCCATATATTGGAACAGCTAAAGTTCGCATTGATAAGTTTATTGCTCCAGTTAATAAATTTGCTATTAAAAAATAAATTAATCCATTGTTATTTATATCTGATAAAATAACAGGTACATGAAACTGTAGGTCTTTTTTATGATATATATAACTTCAAGTGTGTACATAACCATAATAATAAAAACAAGCACTGCTTCTAAATATAAACAGTAACCCGCATTTGCTAAACATCTTGATGTAGGCCTATAACTGTTTACTTTGTACACAAGGATTGATAAAATTCCACTTAGGAACAAAAGTTTCATTTGTATCTTATATCGTTTCACAGTACTGTCAGAAATAATAGATTTTATAAAAGCTGCAAATAAATACAATGCTACATAACCCAGACAGGAAGCAATGCCTTCTCGGTTAGCATCTATAACATTATTGCGTGGCCTGTCACTGAATACCCATTCTTCTAAGCCGCTGTGTAAAAGACATTCATGTGTTAACAATATAATGAAACTACTAATAAATGCGTAATTACAAAACCATAATATCAGGCTTGAAAGTAATTTGCAAACAGCCAATGTAAAGAAGAAATTCCAGTGAACTCCGTACTCTGTTACATGCTCTTGGTATTCTAATTGTTGAATAAAAACAAATCTACTTATACCTAAACAAAGGAGTACCAAGATAAACTTAGCATTTCCTTTGAGTATTGTTGTTAGTTTCATATTATGTAAGTCCTTATGTACAAGCCCACTCATAAGCACAAACAGTCCTACACCTGTGTCCATAAGGCTATAGCCATGCTTTTCTGTTTTAGCTAAATACCTTGGAAAACTCCTAAAGTCAACAGCCAAGATTGCAAACACAGTTATCAAATACGTCAATCCCCTTAAACAGGATATTGAAAGTACCTTTCTACATTGAGAAATGTTATTAGTTGTTAAAGAATTGTATGCATGTAAGTTAGGATAGTGGTACAACAGTTTAATCAATAATATTAAAAACACAACAAAGTTTAGAAAGTAAATATAGTTCACTAGTATGGTATGCACAATTATCATAGGACACACTATAATACAATATTCGTACACATATTGTAATGGTGCTGGAAGTTTGCTGGTTAGGCAACAACATAGTGAGCACTGCACTGTGAAAAATATACACAAAAATGTGTGTAAAGCACTGGACCCATGATTATTTGCCATGAAAGATTCATGATACTTTTTGTATTCAGTAGCACTTAAAGCTGAAATATTTGTATTCATATTTTTGCTTCTATGTGAGTTTTACGGATTGTTTATCGTTTCCGTTATTATCTTGTTGCTGCCCGGTTGTTCATTCTAGATTCTAGATAAAAGTAGAAAATACCGTTTATTTAGTGTAGTACGATGAAATCACATATTTATATTTTATCGAGATTTGAAACAATCCAAAACAAAAACATAAACATAACCTCAATAAATATCTGTCATTCAATGACATTATAACTTTTTTCGTTCATTGCACTGACACAAACTAAAGTCTGATAACATGCTGCCGATTTATAATTTATTTTAAAATACATTTAAAATAAATAATTAGAAATTATTTAATTCGTAAGAGAACTAAAGTTACCGACGTAGCCCGCCGGATCAGCAAGTTGAAGTGGCAGTGGGCTGGTCACGTATGTCGCAGAACCGATGACCGTTGGAGCAGACGAGTTCTGGAGTGGAGACCGCGTCTTGGCAAGCGTAGCGTAGGACGCCCTCCGGCCCGATGGACCGACGACTTGCGAAAGGTCGCTGGTGGAAGCTGGATGAGAAAGGCGGAGGACCGGGATGTCTGGCGCAAAATGGGGAGACCTATGTCCAGCAGTGGACTGCAATAGGTTGAAGAGAGAAGACATAATTAATATAAATTTAAAAAAAGCAACAATTTATGCATGATATATTATTAGGTTAATCTTACTTACAATGTTTTAGAGCCCTTCACGCAGATTTGCACGAATATATTCCTCTGCCCCATTTCGTCATCGGGACATGAAATGTGAGTGTGTGTTTCATTCATCATTAGGCCGTTAATTTACTATAGGATATTTTTGCAAGAATTGTTTTGGTTCAACATTTGTAACGAACGCGCATGGCGACGGTGCAAAAGCAAGAGTGAATAGGCTATTCCTAAATAGACTTATCCCATCTTCAGCCCCATCCATTTATCACCACTGAGATAGTCGCCATTTTTCCTATTTTCTAGTCTAGTTTGTTTTGTAAAACCTTACTAGTGCCAATACAGTCCATCGAAGTCGCCAGAAGTAGAAAGATTTGGGTAGTGAGTGAAATGTTTTGCTGATAAAATAAATTCTAAAGCAAGTGGCTGTGGAGCAGCAGTTCTAATGTCGCATGGTGAAAATAGCGCTTATGGATGTGCATCATAAAGTAAAGCCTAAAAGTTCACCGCTGAATGGAATCCGCCCTTAATGATTTTCATGTGGGCCTACTGTACTTAACATTCATTGTCTATCCGCCACCTGCTACTCGAAACTATACCATCGGCAATACGTTTCCCGCACTATGTATCCTGCCTGCTGCCACCTTTTTTTCTCTGGCATTCACGTAGCCGACTCCTCATACACCCTCTCTATAGCACTTTGAACAATCTTGAAGTTATGACTTTTCATTTTGCTTGCGTAAGTCTGGCACCACCCACAGAACCGGGTAAAAGTACCTACTTCGTCTTGAGAATGGAGACACATGTATTTTTGACGAAAATTAAATAATAATAAAATAAAAATTATCTTTATTGACATAAAACAATGTTACATAAAGTAGTGAAACCCTGACTCCTGTAATAGGTGAAACCTGTTTACAGAAGGCAGTGCCCTCACTCTGCGCAGTATCACAATATGTTTTATGATAATAATAATCTATAACAATTCAAACCATGATTATCATATAGTTAAGATTATACAGAACAAAGGTTAAATTATACCCTAAGATCTTAATCGAGTATCTAGTTTTTTGTATTGAAGTTAATATATGTGTGTGTGTGTGTGTGTGTGTGTGTGTGTGTGTGTGTGTGTTGGTGTTTGAATAATGTATATCACTTTATAGTATAGTACTAAGCAAACACTTCAGTTTCCAAATAATTTAATTTAAGCAACCAACTTTTACATTTACATTTAGTCTCACCGCTATGGTCAAGGGATAAATATTTAATAACTTATTTACTTTATTATACAAAAACACACTCATATTACACGCTGTCGTCCCGCCGAGGCTGTGCGGAGCCTAGTGGTTCACAGACATTTCGAATTGTACGGCTCTCATTAATACTTTTTTTGTTAAATGGTTTACCTTATGCTGCTTAAGAGGAGACAAAGAATATATAATCGCCGGACAGAGAGCACATTACATTTTTCAAAAAAAGTAACTTTGTAGAAAATCTGTTATGGACTATGGGTAATAACTTTCAAAAGTGATCTCTGAGCCCGTTCCAGCTCAATCAAATATGTCTTACAAGCCCCACCCCAAACTCCGATACAGTAGCCGAGGATTGACTGCACCAGGGCGTAGTATATCCGTCGCAAAAGATCCAGATCAGCTACATATCTTAATTTTTTGAAAATCCAGATAAGTTTTCGAGTACGGGTAGTAATGAGATTTATATGAGCCCTCCAATTTAGTCTGTCATCCAGAACAATGCCCAGGTACTTTATGGTTGTAGTTCTGACAAGGGCTATGCAGGAACAGTTTGAGGCCATGGGGTTAGAGCATGAATGGACATGTACTTCCAAACAAGGTGTTTTTGTAGGCAAAAGAGAATTGAAGGTAGGAAGACTTTGCGATATTGAGAGTTAGGAGGTTTCTGTTAAGCCAACGATAAACTATACTTAGTCCAATATTAGCTGCACATCGAGCCTCTTCCCACGATCCCCCACTGAAAACCAAAGCCGTATCATCTGCGTAGGTAAATATTTCCTTTATTTAGTTTTAGCTGGCAGAGATCATTTATGTACACCAAGAAAAGGGTTGGACCAAGTATGCTACCTTGCGGAACTCCATAAATAACTGGGGCATCTGAACTAACATAGTCACCAATTTTAACTCGTTGGGTGCGGTCAGTCAAAAAGTCTTTGAAAATTTTTAATGCATCGCCTCGTACACCTATGGCACACAACTTCTTCACAAGTATGGGGATTGAGACCGTGTCAAAGGCCTTAGCCAGATCCAGAAACACACCTATACATTTATTTCCTAAGTCGGTTTGCTTAGTTACATAATCTGTTAGTTGACTTACAGCATCGTCAGTACTTTTGCCTGATCTAAAACCATATTGCGCATTCGAGAGTATAGAATGATGCTCTAAAAAAGACACAAGGCGGCGGTTAAGTACCTTTTCAAGTATTTTAGAAATGGAGGAGAGCACAGAAATTGGCCTATAGTTAGACATGTCTTTTGGTCCACCCTTGTGAACAGGTGTTATGAGCGATTTTTTAAATACGTTTGGAAATATTCCTCGTGTTAAACACAAGTTGACTAGTTTGGTGAGTGGCGAAGTAATGATATGTCGTGCCAGTTTAAGTAGTTTAACGGGGATGGAGTCCCAGCCCGTTGCGGCGTCATTTTTGAGATTTATTATTAGGGATTCAATTTCAGATTCATCCGGTGGAAGTAAGACTAAAGAGCCACAAACGGACTCAAAGGAAGTAGAAAGTAAGTCGGGGCCATAAACAGGTGTCTGTTGTATAGCATTTGCAAGCCGTTTACCAACGTCAGAGAAATAATGGTTTATACGCTCAATATCATGCATGGCATTTTCCTCAGACGGTAGTAAGTCAGATACTGTAGAGGTTTAGCGATATCTACAATTGATTATAGCGTTCCAAGTCTCTTTTTATTTGTCGCGGATTTTAATTGTGACTTTTCAAATTCTTCTCTTGATGAGACCTACGCTACCTATCCTATTTAGCTTCGAACAAAAACTCTTCTCTTACCATACTAACCTTTCCTTACATAATGTATTTAGAAAATGTGTTGAAGCGTAACATTCCCAAGCCACAAAGATTTAATTTCATAAAATCAGAATCATCCATAAACTGGGGCCCTTAGATAGAGAAAATGAGGATAAGTCCTGTCTATTGAATACTATTTATATATATGATTTATGAAGCTAGAGACCCAACACCCATATTTTGCGACGAAACGTGCTCATGGCTAAGGCTAAATACAGCCTAATGCGGAAAAAGACACCTAATAAGTAATATGGAGTGAGGTAATTCTCACTTAAAAAAGCTGCTCTGTCACCAGAGCATTACAATGATAAAATAAAATATTCTTGAAGTTTTAATATTCATTTATTTTTTTATAAAACTACCACAAGGACTAGCTTATAACTAATTTGTGACTTATTAAACAAATACTTTACTGTACCTACAACATAAATAAGTTTTTTTTACTAAGCTTAATTTAAACTTACATACAAAACTGAGCAGTACAATACTGTATGGTATGAATAATTTATAGATAGGCTATTATAGCACCAACATTTAGTATTTAATCATTATTTACAATTATTGATTAAAATATGCACCCAAAACTTATGAATTTTTGAAAACTATTTTTTTGGACTCCCTAAGATTAATCAATCGCATGAATAGGTTTGACACATTACCTATAAGGTGTATAGCCGGAATGTTTAGCGGAAAATCAATAGAAAATCTATTGTTTGCGAGATATAACTGCGCCTTAACAGGCGCACAATATTACATAGTATTTCATTATAAAGTCTTTTTACCTACACAAATACAGTCAAATACAAAGAGCTAGGTATAACCTAGGTACATACAAAAAATAGTTTTCATAATAATATGCTGGTGTATACCCACTTGCGGAGTGAGACTGAATGTGAAATTAACTTGTGTTGAGTGAAGTGACGGTTCTTAAATCTTATAATGATTGTGAGCCCTGCTCATTTAAAGGCAAGATTAGATTTAAAAGTCGAAGTCATAGGGTCGTTGCGGACGCCTTTGGCCAAGGGGGATGTTGACCTCCTCAGCGGAGTGGAAGACCTGCGGTGGTTGCTGAGGCCGGGGGGACGCGCCTGTTGAAGCTGCGCTGGTGGTGGCCGCCGGGGAGGTTCCTCCTGAAGCATAAGTACCCAAATGTAGATATTTACGGATGGTTTGTCATGTTCATGCATAAAAAGATATTATGCGTATTATTAGATAAATGATTTCGCGTAATTCGCGTAGTTCCTCCTGCAGTTCATACAAAGACACGAGAATCGTATCATCCGTCAGCAATGTCAGCATTCACTGGAATGGAGCCACTTCTTTTAAACTACCGAAGGCTACTGCTAGAAACTGGGCTCCCCTATTTTGCGCCAGTTATTGTTTTTACGGGACCGGGCAGGTTAACATGCCCCCCGAAGCACGGATCATCTTTATTTTCGGACAATCAGACGATTCAGACTGCGATTTCCTTATCAAAATAGGAAAAACCACACAAAGAGATGTTTCCCTGCGTATTCGAACCAACGATTTACTAGATTGCAGACTCGACACTGAGTCGTCTAGGTAGGTCACCGCAGTGCCAGATATCGTCCCGTGACACAAGTGTTAATTGTTATGCACTTTTGTGTTACTTGAGGGCGCTTTAGCTAGTAATTACCGGGTATTAGAGACCTAACATTTGTTGTTTCAGGTGACGGGCGCAGTGCGGCATTGACGAAGAACTTTCTATCAATTGTTGGTCTCCTTCAATGCTTCTCTGTCATGGTCAGGCGTATCACTTACCATCAAGTGAGCGTCTTGACCGTCCTGTACACTATAACATAAAGAGACTACCATCGGGTCACGCAGCAAAACACTGTGCCCACTTTAGACCACGGAGGTAGTTTTTAATAAGTGAAAATACCTCTTCTTCCTCGTCCCCCTCGTAGCGGTCGTCCCTGTAGACCTCCGCGGGGTAGTACCGGTCGGAGTACTTGAGGACACGTTGGGCTTCCTTTGCACCTCCTCCTCGTTGATGGGCCGGTACAGGTACTCGTTCACGAAGTGGTACTTGGCTGACTTCTGGCAAATGTTGTCATGCGTCGGCGGCATACAAATCAGGTGGACCTGTGAAATTTAGGTGTAGTTTTAATATTTGCATGATACCAGTTAGGTACATATTTTTCTTTATTTTACTGAACATGAGAGGGAGACTTTCGAGCATACGGTTAACTCGCTGGTAAGAGACACCGGCCCCATTCTAGACATTTGCAAGACCAGAGCCCCAGAATTTCTGCCTGCCTTTTAATTGAAGTATCCTAATTAACTACGCGCTATTTTAAAAGATGTTAGGTCGTATCGTTTCGTAAGTAAGTGTTGTTTATTTTTAACTAAATTGTTGGTTCCCGCCTGAACTCAATGTTTTTTTTCTAATTAATATAATTTTTTATTTTTAGAATATTGTTATGTAAAGCATATACCGGTCCCAGACTTTCCTATTCCATCAGCGGCTCTCAAGGCTGAAGGCAGTTCTGCACTTCGCTTGGACAAAGTCACCTGCACTCCAGAACTCGTTGGCTACAACGTACATAGGTCCTGTCACATTACATAACCGGCCTACTGCTTTCAACTTACTGATCTAGCTAAGTCGGTAGGCTTTAATTATCTCACTATTTTATATGTGATGAGCGCCCTTTCTTTTATTGTGATTTAAGGTACTTTTTCATCATACACTTTTACAGGTTGGTATTAAAGATAAAGCATATGCTCATTTTTGATGCACACCTTAACGAGGAAATATGTCCACCAATTACCATAATGTTTAGCTTTGAGAATAGCGAAGAGTCTACGTGAGAAGTTTTCATTATTGTTTCCACATTATGAATTAGCTGGTTACATGATTAGATGACTTATTGTATAGGATTGGTAATTTTTCACAAAAAAAGAGTGCATGCGTTTAGTCTTTGTTTGTTACTTTTTGTAATTTTTATAGATACATACCTACATAGTGGTCATTAAAATGTAATTTTTAAATTAAATACTCATTAAATATTTGGAGTGGCAGCATTAAACTAAAAATAATACTTGATCACAAAATATACATTGCTACATATTAGAACCTATTCAATAAGATTTTTAGCACCACCATTTTGAAGGGACCTGAGTGATGGTTACGCCCAATCTTCCCATAACCATGTTGTGGAAAGACCTCAGTCCGTACTGAAACCGCACAGTCTCACATTATCTAACCTCAAACACACAAATATTCGCTATAGATTTGGATCCTTACATCTTCGCTTTTCCTGATGATTAACCCTTTGCGAGTGTCGGTGGCTCATTGGTCATCTGGAGGGTGCAGCTTCAAAAACCAAATGCATTTTCAATTTTCGAAATTATATGTATGTTTAGCCAACGCTTTTACGTTAAAGAAAAACATCGTGAGGAACCTGCGCACGCCTACGAAGAAATTCAAAGTGCGTGAAGTCGGCCAATCCCCCTATACACCCTTTACAAGTACCCTGACGCATACGCCGCCGGACGGATATATACAGATTTCCGAATATACATCTTAAATCTGTGGATCTTAACCAAAACAATAGATTTTCTATCTGGTCGCGGTAAAAAGGTTGAATACTTACTTTAAAATGTATAAAATGGACTCAAACCTGGTGGAAGTAAACCCGTCGGGGCAGATCCAAGAATGCTTGACGCTGTCCTGGCAGTAATGGAACACCTCGCAGTTGAGCTCCTGGTCGGCGTAGTAGCCCGTCTGTTTGCCTACGCAGTTGAATTTGGAATCCTGCAGGAGTTGGGATAGACGGTCAGGTTCCTCTTTCTCGTCTTCTAGTTCCTCTTCAGCCTCTTGCAGCTGCTGCTGTTGGAGTTTGGCTGGCCTCTGATCTTGTTGCTGGAAGAGATTTATAGGGTTCAACATAAATAACAAGATAACCTTGTATAGTCGAATGAATACATACCATATTAGTTGTATATAACTACCACTTACATTTTAACAGAATTTGATAGTGCACTGATGGCCTTAGGACCGGTTCACCGGTTCACTATGGTTGAGGAAATATAAAATACCTAGTTTGAAAAGCGTTGTCACTGTCCTATATTTTGTCCGCCTTTTCATACGGAGCGGCGAGAATTTAAACTATCATTGTCTTCAGACTAATGTGTCCAATGTTATATCCTCTCGATCGATTTATGCCCGTATAGCGTCTGACAATATATTTTCCATTGTGTCTTAGCCCCTCGGAGGAAAAACTCCTCGAGCTTAATTAATTCGCTCGAGAGCATAATTGAGTATTAAGTTTAATTAAGTATTAAATAAACATATTATAAGGTTAAGGATCATTTTGCCTTTGCACTAATTGAAGTAGTTACTTAAGGCAAATATTCAAGTAGGTTTTGTTTTGTATTATGAAATATCAACGCTTTCGTCATAATTAACATAGTAGAAAGCTCTATCTAGGCATGCCAGTTATCTAGATTATTATAGGTAGGTACGATTTATTCACTTTCTCTGTTTACGCGTGATGACTGGTCAGCTTTTTATAACGAAGTTTGAAGCAGTGATAATTAAGATCTAATCTATAATCGTAATAACTTTTACAAATGCAAGTCACGTTGAAACACAAATTGATTTTGCCTCATCTTATAACGCGTCTATAGGAAGGAATGAAATGATTGCAGCATTTGTGAATATTGAAAATGTACAGTTTACTTTTTTTCTGTTACCAAAACATTATCTTACTGTGTCATTCAGCTAAATGTTACGATTAAGAAGTTTTCTGCTAGGTAGTAGACTCAGTACTGAGTCGTCTAGGTCCACCTCAGTGCCGAATATCGTCCCGTGAAACAGGAGTTTTGCACTGTTGTGCTTCGAGGTGAGGGCATTGTAGCTAGTGAAATTGCCGGTATAAGAAATCTAACATCTGTTGTCTCGGTCGGGTGACGGGCGCAGAACTTGATGGATAATAATAACTATCAGTTGTTGTCTGCTTTAATGCCCCATTGCCATTACCAGGCGTATCATTTACCATAGGTGAGCATCCTGACCGTCCTGTACACTTTGTAACATATAAAAAACTTGTTGTATCATTACTAGGAATTGAACCTGTGACACAAGATGAGTGAACACCGCCAGTTGCTCCGTCAATTTCATTATTGGGTCCATTCCTTTTTCCTTTGAAAGGTAAGTGCGGTGTAACTTCCGGATAGTTCAGGACCTTACACCTACATGGTAAGATTTAATAAAGTCCAGGAACTCACCATAGACACGCACAGTCACGCACTTTTGTATTATGTTGTCTTAAACATTGCAAAATCGTTGACGTGACGTCTAACGTTATTTTAAACCCTTCATTAGATCAGTAGCACGCATGCCCTAAGCCTTAAGTCCGCTTTGAAAATCGTTGACGTGAAGACCAATGTAATTTGTCGAACCTGCTGTCACCTAAAAATGATTACCTTCTTTGTGGCGCTCTTGTGGCTGCCTCTGTTCGTCGACGTATATCTCTGCGTGGTCTAGCTGGCACCAGACCGACGTACTCCTGCTGTTCCGCTGCGCTGTAGTACCGCGAGCTCGGCTAGCGACGGCGTAGGTCTGAAGCCACTCGGCAACGCGTTGTACGCCGATGGAGTGTACGCTCGCGGACGTAGGTTGCGCGTTTCCTGAAATAACGCATATTGTATGAGACAAGTCACAAGTCAGATGTCGGATTTGGTTAGTTATTATACACTAGCGATCCGCCCCGGCTTCGCACAGGTGCAATGCCGATTATAGGCACGCTCCCGCCGTCCCGCCGGCGATACCGCCCAATCCTCAAAATAACAATTTCTCCGCTATTAATGGTGCTTTTATACAAATAAACCTTCCTTTTCAATCACTATCTATTACAAGTAAGTAAGTGATTAAGTAATTTAGTACAATGATTTCATAAGATAA
The DNA here is from genome assembly GCA_019425675.1 of Leucinodes orbonalis. Taxonomy (NCBI): domain Eukaryota; kingdom Metazoa; phylum Arthropoda; class Insecta; order Lepidoptera; family Crambidae; genus Leucinodes; species Leucinodes orbonalis. The sequence goes on along the minus strand of PQWD01000862.1, from coordinate 93,991 downwards.
GTAATAAAGTCGATATATACCAGATATGTTCCAATCAGATCAATTGCACGAGTCGAAAAAGTCTGTATTTATTAATCAAAATAGTCATCATGTCTGAGATTCTATTATTATTTATTGAGCCTGAGAAGGGTGAACGTGGATATCGTCAAGAACCATTTTATTATAAGCATTTCGGTATAAGTACAGTACCTAATCTGACCCTCTACTATACATCTTTGTTTCTAACATTGATGTTTTTCAAAACAATCAGATTTTAAGCTTCTTAACAAGAGATTGCGAACTTTTTAAAATGCAGGAGAACCATTATTAGAAAAAAGGTAATTCAGTAAAGCTACACATACAGCGCAATAATGCTATTTTTAAATCTGCCTAACTATTGATTAAACTAAGGTGACCAATTCCAGCTATTATAAACGCTTGATCTATAACGATTAAACACAATCAAAGTTTCAAACCGTTCGATTTGACCGAGAGATTTAACAGCGGCATTGACGCCGACGCACGGTGCATTAGTTTCAATTAGGTACCCTAAATCTTGCTACAACCATCTTTTTGTCAATTAGGTTTATACACTCGCGTGCAAGTAAATCGACTCAAGCCTCAAGTACGCATAACAAGTGATATAACTAAAAAAATGCCTTATTATACCTCTATATAATGTTATACATAATTAAAGCCTAGTAATTGAGCTTTAAAATGGTGTAAGTTGCATGAAAATCGATTCAGTAGTTTAGTAAAAAAGGTTAATGCTAAAAAATGTTGAAAATTCATACAATTTCACAGTATGGGGTTATTGTGTTTAAATGAAACAAAATGTGCGTAAGATAAAAAAAATATTCGTGTCAATATTTGGTATTCCCTCCTCTAGCTCTGATCACTGCTCTCATGCGATTCTTCATCGACCTTATCAACTTTTTAATGGATGATTGTGGTATTCGACCCCACTCTTCTACCAACGCAGTCTTGAGCTCATTGATGTTTGTCGGAGCTGGATTCCTCGCTCTAACTTTCCTTTTGAGCTCGTCCCATATGTGCTCAATGGGATTTAAATCGGGGCTGAGCGCTGGCCAATGCATAGTGTGAATTCCAACTTCGTTCAGGAAATCACGTGTGGCCCGAGCAGTGTGACATCGGGCATTGTCATGCATCAAGATGAAATTTTCCCCAATAAAGCCTTGATAAGGGACAACTTGATCCAGTAGAACATTTTCAATGTAACGATCACTGGTCAGACCTCCTCCCCGGCCTCCCCCAGGAACGAAAACAAGGTCCGTTTTGCCTTCTAAGGAAATTCCAGCCCACATCATGCAAGATCCGCCACCATATGCAACGGTTTCCACAAAGCAGCACTGTGAAAACCGTTCACCGAGACGACGGTATATCCGACCTCTCCTGTCGCTGCCATGGAGACACATCCTCGTCTCATCTGTGAACAGGACTGACTGCCATTGCTCTATGCTCCAATCCAAATGTTCTCGAGCAAAGTGAAGCGTGCTTGACGATGAGCTGTGGTCAACTTCGGGCCTGTAGCGGTCTTTTCGGAGTAAGGTTAGCTTCTTTCAACCTCTTCAACTGTCCACTGACTACAGTCACCCCGCGAACTTGACGTAGCTCCTGCTGCACATCTACGCCGGTAAGGTGTCGATTTCGGAGAGAGGTCGAGACCAAAAACCGGTCGTCACGCTCCGAGGTGCACCGGCGTCGGCTGGTATTAGGCCTCCGAGTGAAGGCACCAGTCTCTTGAAACCTTCTGTATACTCTCGAGACAGCGGACTGACTCATATTCAAACGACGAGCGACTTCTCGCTGGTTCAACCCTTCTTGCAACAGGGCAACGACTTGAGCGGCTTCTTCAGGTGTTGTATCCATAATTTTCTTCAAATGACGGCTTTAATTTGCAGAGATGTGTTCAGGTCAACGTCTAATGAGCGACTGATAAGAAAAAAACGATTACAGGGGGTTTTATAGGGGGTTGTGTCGCGCAAGTTGTGAATAGAGCGCAGAGCAGTTTACGGGAGGTTGCGTTCAGTTGCATTCTAAGTACAAGTGTTTATTTAAATTACTGATATTATGCTACCATTTGAAAGCCTAATTACTAGGCTTTAATTATGTAAAACATTATATAGAGGTAAAATAAGTCTTTTTTTAGTTATATCACTTTTTATGCGCACTTGAGGCTTGAGTCGATTTACTTGCACGCGAGAGTAGTAGACAACTTACTTATCTAACGTTTCGATTTTCATATAAATGTCATAATAGTTATTTTATTAGATTGCATTAATAGATTTTAAGTACTTAAATTAGTCAAAATATAGGTAACTAAAAGTGCGATCTTGTACTCTCGTTTTGGTGCTTACGTAACATTCTTTTAGAGGGAAAGGTCTTTGCCCATAAGTGAATGTCATGGTTATATTAAGTTGAAGTTATTGGTATATCAATACCAATCATCAAAGCAATACACATAATTGGATTCAGGTATCTATGGTTTCAATAATAGAGCGTCGGTGGCTCAGTGGTGTGGACTGTCGCCTTCCTACCGGGAGGGCTGAGGTTCAAATCCCGACACGTACCAATGTATTTTCGAATTTTCGAAAATATATGTACGTTATCCGACGCTCTTACGGTGAAGGAAAACATCGTGAGGAAACCTTCATGCACGCCTGCGAAGAGATTCGAAGGTTGTGTTTAAGTCGTCCAATCCGCACTGGTCCCGCGTGGACGACTAAGGCCTAATCACCCTATACGGGTAGGCTCGTGCCCCTCGGTGGGGACGTTTAATGAGCTGATGATGATGATGGTTTCAATTTCGTTTGCTAACTTGAATGCTTTGCGAGTTTTTCATGTCTGACATTTGCTGCAGTGATGCTAACTTAGCTACTTTACAGTTATCTAGCGATAAAAAGTATAGATTCGTGATATGCTCACAAAACAACCGAAAAAAGTGTTCCAAATGCATCTACAGCACACATACACATATTTCGAATGAGCGTACAAATAAAGAGCCTACAACTGTGTTCTCTTTGGCAGTTCGTTTTTGAGGCACGGGTGGCGTATCTACTATCTACTATGGATATAATTTTTATCTATTCTACTATTATAAAGAGTTCGCAAATTATTAATAATTATTATACTACTACTAAACTACGCTACGATGCGACACTACTACGAGTACGCTTCATCTAATCACTTTTAAAATTGAGAAGATAATGAAATAGATGATTTTCGATATTAGCAAAAGCTATCACAAATTATAAAAAATATATGTTGCTCAACTACTCTTACAATCCTATGTACAGTTTACATTTAAACCAACTTATTTTATTCACGCAACTCGTAACGCTATATCTACGCAAAATCGCTTTCTATCATTACGAGAATATAAAAACGCCTTCTCATTTAAAAAGTTAATTTTATTGTATTATACTTATACAAGATCATTATGTTTATACATTCGTGCCTACCGGACGCATTACGCAATCAATGTAATTGTAATTACGTGTTATTTGTACACTACAATACATTACAATCGCACGACAACAATTATAAAAGAAATGGGGATTGTGTATTAAAAAATCGGACACTCGGTCATTCGTGCGAGACGACGTCGATAGGCGCATGGCGTATGCAATTATTCTGTGTGTTAAATTATATCATAGTGACCACAATTATGTGGAAATTATAAAATCCGGGTGGGTGAGCGGGCACTGTCTACTGAATAATGAATAAATCAACAAAGACTTTCGATTGCATTATGTCCGCATAAGCAACAGGAAACGGTACGTAAACAAACAAAATCACACTCGATTTAATACTTGAGTGAAAATGTAAATGACGTCAAAACGCAATGTGACACAGTGCAAGCGATCATTGAAATTTTCTCACGCGATGATGCAAGAGTTCCTTTGCATGCACGCTGCCGCGTTACGTTACTGCTTATATATACATTTTATACGCTAAATCATGTTCATGCCACATTTGCTTGGTTCATGCCACAGTAGTCACTGCCACTGTTGACCCATTGGTCAACAGTGGCAGTGACTACTGCAACGCAAATTATTTCAGGTGATATACATGTAGGTACTTCTATTCTATTTAACCTATCGCAGTCTACTGCTAGACATAGGTCTCCCCATTTTGCGCCACATATCCCGGTCCTCCGCTTTTCTCAGCCTCCACCAGTGACCTTTCGCAAGTCGTCGGATCATCGGGCCGGAGGGCGTTCTACGCCACGCTTGCCGAGACTGTTTCCACTTCAGAACTCGTCTGCTCCAACGGCCATCGGTTCTGCGACATACGTGACCAGCCCACTGCCACTTCAACTTGCTGATCCGGCGGGCTATGTCGGTATGTTTAGTTCTCTTACGGATTATATAATTTCTGATCTTATCCCTAAGAGAGACCCAGAGCATAGCTCGTTCCGTTGCGCGTTGAGTGACTTTGAACTTGTGAACCAATGTAGGTACTTATGCCGATGCCAATGACGCCCTAAGGCGCCAGACATAATTTTAATGTTTAATGGGTTCAGGGTCAGGGGACATGTAGCCCTCCTGAAATTAAATCACCTACTTGTAAACCATGTGAGTTTAAATCTACATCTAAATACTTATAGAGCATACAAATTTTCCCGTCCCCCTTCCTCTTAATTATTTCCTTTACCCTCTCCATGTTGCCTGGCAATGGCCTTGTAGCTCCTTTCTGTTAGAACCTATCACAGATTTATACACTAAAGGTAAACCTTTAGTGTATAAATCTGTGGAACCTATGTACCATCACATGAAATGTCTATTCGTTTGCCATAAAGTTAAAAAAACTTTAAGGCTCGTGTGAGGCAAGAGGGTTTTAAATATGAATATTCTGAACCTTTGTTTCTTAAACAACAGCACGTTCCAATTGTATACTTATTTAATAACAAAACAAAAAAAAACTAAATTGGTAGACTTTAAGAAAGCTTATGTTATTGTTAGTACAAACACTTTGTGTATATCCGGTGTATCAGACCGGATAAGATGGAAATTCAAAAACAACAAAAAAAGGATAAAAAAGTATTAATGACTTGCTTTCGACTTTCACTCTCGATGGCCTTGCTTACGGACATTGACACCCAATGGTGAAGAAAAATTGCGCTGACGCTGACGTTCGCAACTCACGATTTTGGTCACGATCAATGTATATTGAACAAGAACAATTAGTGGGAAATCGAGTTTCCTTGATCCCTGCTGACGCAATGACGTCAAAACGCAAAGAACTATTTACTTAGCGCGTCTTCAACGACTGAAGATTGAGAGTGTTTATTGAGGACATTTTATTACTAGGCGTTCACGTATCTAACTCCTAAATCATTACTATCGACTTTGAGTGAATTGTACTGCTGAGTCTTTTATGATATTAGGAGATTTCAAGATATCTATTATACGTTTCTTTAAAAATATTTAAGCAGTCACAACAGCATTTTAACTGTGTTTCAGTCAATTAAAACTAACGTGCGAATTGAGTCCATAACGAAATCTTCCGTAAACATTACACTGCAAAGTATCGTTTATAAACCAACATCTTTTAAGTAGGAAGCTCTCAGTTCCCAGACGTTATTAAGTGGCGGTCAGTTGCACGTTGCAATCGAAAGTAAAATGTGCTATCTCAGAACGTATCTGAAAGCGAAGAATGAACACGGTGCTGTCGACGACGCCGCAGCACAATTATTTTGCACTGAAGGAGATTTTGCGGCTGTGCACGTCTTAATTGTTCTGTAAGGTATACTGTACCCTTTTATTTACGTATAAGGTAATGCACCAACTGTTGCAGTAATCATAATAACAGTCCGTTGATTAAAAACGAGTCGGAAAATCTTTTTGTTACAATGACACAGAATCCCTACAACCACTCTCAGTGGTTTTGCAAGTACTTGAACATTTGACGATCTTATACAGGGACAGAAATGAATTTTTGTTGTCGGTGGTCTTTGTAAGGCCGATAACAGTTGACTTGTTAAAATTCTTTAGTGAAATAACCACCGGTTGGTTGGGTAATTTTTTGGTAAAGTTTAGATAGATGAGAATAACGGAAATTTTCCTGATAAAAACTGGTCCATCAAGACAAAATACTCTAGACTCCCTTGTTCGTTTTAATTTTTTATCAAATCTTATTTAAGTGGTAATAAAACTTAAGTAAAATTTACCTCTTGGTCAAGCGCTAATTCTTCGTCATCTTCTTCTACTCCAACATCAGGCACATCGTCCTCTTCAGTTGCAAGTGTTGTACCCACTAATAGCAGTGCCAGTAAAAATCCCCACCTGAAACAAATATAACATCGTGTTAAGTATAACTGACATTGATATTTCTTAACATGTTAAAATTAGCTGAAATGAACGGTGTATGCTAGCAGCTCACCTGGTGATAGGTAAGTTAGATTTGGATACCGTAAAATATATTATTTCACATATAATCATCCAACAGCTCTGAACAGTGAATGCTTTCCTATCAGCAGTGGGCAATCCTGAGCAAGTACGAGTTAATCTAAAAACTCCCTTGATAGCGTTTAAAGACTTTGTGTTAATCTTATATTATGTCTATGGTGTTAATGGAGAAGCAACTAACCTAAAAGGTAAGGATGTTAAAACTTTGTAGCCAAAAAGTTTGTTTATATAATAATGATTAAAGGAAGGTTAGTATAGTTAGATTTATGTTTTAATATTACGATTTTATATTTAAATGTTTTATTTGTCGAATCGAATATACTAAAATCCTCAACTAACTTAAAGGTAAAACTGAAACTAACATTAGCTTATTCACGTTATACAGATGTATTAATTGTTGAATGGGAATTCCACTAATTTGAGTTCAATGTTAAGTTTTACCAGTTCATGCACTACTCTCAAAAACACCAGTAATTAAAATAAAAGTCGCGCAAGACGCATGCGTGGATTGCATAAGAATTCAACATAATATCAGAATGATATTCGGCAAATTCTTCATGGGAACAATTATGAACAGGTCCAGTTAACAGGTTGAGTGGTTGTATAACGGCCGCATTTCACCGAAACGGAGGCAGCGGCGCGACCGGCGCGTGCGCAGCACAGGGCGGTTGCGCAACCTAATCGATGGTGTATCGAGGCTGAACTGATACGAGCCCAGCGGAACTAGCCCGAGTTGACATTATGTACGTGATAAGAAGTGCATAGATCGGAATTTTAAAATGCACAAATGATTTATTTCAAAACTAAAACGCATCGCTTTCACTGATTTTTCGATGGGGACTAAAAATAAACAATAAAATAGAAAACAAACAGTTCACAATTTAAAAAATTGGGTAATGTATAAGCGTCGTTGTATTTGAATCGTTCAAAGAAGTTTAATCCTCTAAAACGAAACAGACTTCTACAGTTAGAAACTCTTTTATTTAGCGTACAAACCGACCGGGTACCGACAGTTTTACCGTTAACTTTGTCAAAAGCCATATAAATATTTTTGTCCTGAAGTTAATCCCCAACAGCATGAAGTCCTATCCCATATGTGCTACTTTGTTGGTACATGACTTGGGTTAATAAACAAGGTGTATTTAGCAACATTTATCTTAAACAAACGTCGCCCCCATACACACCATTATAATGAAACCAGCGTCATACAATGATGAGAGAATCTTGCATAATGAAATAATTTAATTATGCCAAAACAGTCGTCTGTGCTAGTTTGTCTTAGGAATACTGACGTCCTATAAAGAATTTCAACACTATGAATATTATTTAATTTTAATATGTACATTGTTTATTGTTTTGAGCGTCTACATTTTAATAATCTAAACATTAAATTCTTCTTGTCGCTGTCTGTAGGCTCAACACAGGATTTGAGAATATGCCACTATTTGGTCAGCATTGTATTCTTTTAAAGTTTATTTTTTCTCGAATTTCATAGATTTAGTACCTTAACCAAAATAAATGTTCGTATTTTGTTCCTGATGTTACGGTTACTTTAAAGTTATCGACGACTCATGTGGTGTATAGACTAGGCATCGGCTACTACACCAAGGGTTCGATTCCCGGCAATACAAACATGTGTGTGCATGAAATATGAACATGTCTGTTTGTAATGGTCTGGTTGTTTCTATGTATATTATATAATATGTATATTTAAAAAATGTTTATCATTTGTTTAGTACCCTCACTACAAGCTCCTCGCTTAATATGGGGCTAGATGGCTGTGTGTGAGTGTCAGTGGATATTTTTTATCGTGAAGTCTACCTAATGGAGTCCAGAAGTGAATTTTGAATATAACCATTAGACCCTAGAAAAAAAAAGTTATTTTAACCCGATTTAATCCGTAAGTTGTTTATTTTTTCATTATGATACTGTTCGCTCAGGATTGACATTTCATCATGATATCGACGAGTGCAAGAGACTCATGAGGTGCGTTTTGGGGTCAATCGAGTGCGTGTAACGTGTTACTTTGCAACACCGAAGGGTGTGGCCCTTGGTATTTTTACCGGTCTTATAATTACGTGATAATACGGACACGTGAACCATTATTGGAGTCTCGTTCTTGATGAACAAGGGCGTGAAGTGAAAATCTTAAGAAGGAACATGATGAAATCTGCTTCAATTGGGTTGATGACCGGTTCATTAAAAAATCACAAACGCTCACTATAGAATGTATTGTATAGTATATACTTTATATCTATATATACCTACTATAATATCAGAACATCGTAAATTGATATTTGAGGTATTTAATTTTTAGTTACAGAAGGATATACAAGTGCGTCTGTTGATAGCCTAAAGCATCAGTCAGTCAACCTTTTTTATGTTATTATGAGTGTACAGAATGATCAGGACGCTCACCTGATGGTAAGTGATACGTATGACCATGGCAGAGCGGCATTGAAGGAGACCAACAACTAATAGACAGTTTTTATTCTCCGTCAATTCCGCACTGCGCCTGTCGCCGGGGACAATAGATGTCTCTTATACCCGGTAATTTCACTAGCTACAGTGCCCTCATCCCTAAACACAAAATTGCATAACACTGCACTGCGGTGGTACCTACGAAGACGACTCAGTGTTGAGTCTACCACCTAGTGAACTTTAAGCCCAAGTGAGTTAAAGTCTAGTTCTGAGTGTTCATGTATGTATAATTTACTCTGTGTTCTAAAATAAAGGTTTCTCTCTTTTTCAACATATCATGGTCGAGCTAGCAGTTTTCAGTTTTGTCGGAATCTAGTCCAGCGTCTGGTGTTCTCAATGTCTTCATAACAGCTCTAAACACTAAGGCACATTCTAGTGCTTTCTCCATCAAAATCACCCAGTCGTGAAATGGAAACTTGCGTATTAGCTGTTTGCCACTTGACCGTGGGATTGCAGGCCGCTACTCACCGCATAGTAATATTATCAGATTTCTGGTCCGTGACGAGAAGTTGGGCTAATAATTTGGCTAAATGAAACAAAAATAGAATTTAGAAACATGTCTCCAAGTTTCTATAGAAATGACACAGACGCGTCTGAAGCAACGGCTGTTGTTATATTTCCAAATGTTCTAGTTTTTCATGCAATATTTACTCCATCGTCATAACTAATTGTAGTTTTAAACTTTTATATATGTTAATGCGTAGATTTTGTTAATTTATACCGTTCGTCTCATCTGTAGAATCATGTATTATAAATGTTAATTAGGAATTTCATATTTCCTATTATGTAAGCAGAGTGCTATATCAAGCTAACAGCCTGGTACTGCAAATAAAGTAATGTTATATATCAACTTTACTATAGTTAAATAAAATGATAGAAGTACTGTTCGCATCTTCATATAATGATTACAGCTTTAACTTGCGACACGGTTGTTATGTGAGTATTAATATCGTAAAAGCGCAGTCATCGTTCAATCGTGCTCTCGATCAAACAGAAGCCGCTGTTTGCTGATTGTATCGTATGACGATGCGACATAAGCGACATTATCTCCAAAGATTTCACTTTCATCCGTTGCGTAACCGCCTCCTAGTTTTATGTAGATTTTACTTCAAGATGAACTACATTTGAGCAGACGAGTTCTGGAGTGGAGACCGCGTCTCGGCAAGCGTAGCGTAGGACGCCCTCCGGCCCGATGGACCGACGACTTGCGAAAGGTCGCTGGTGGAGGCTGGATGAGGAAAGCGGAGGACCGGGATATCTGGCGCGAAATGGGGGAGACCTATGTCCAGCATGTGGACGCGCGATAGGTTGAATAGGATAGGATAGGAACTACATTTACCGCTGCTCGTTGGTAGTGCGATTCGCGTCGGTACAGCGACAGTCCGTACAAATCGCTTCACGGATGCTTTAAATCTATACGGCTTCTGTGACCCTAGTATGCATTACGCAATTACACGCAGCAGGCGTTCAGACAAATTACTATAGATACTACAAACCAGTAAAGGTTTGAATTAAAGTGTAGATAATATTATAGTATATGCGATTTTCGTTTATTTGGTAAGGATCAACTTAGGTATTACATAGAATTAATGCAATTACAACGACTAGCATGTTAAACCTATCTTTAGTTCGATGTCGGCCTAGTTACGGCCTATACCTAAAGACGTAATAATTAATTCGTTACTCAGCTTAATAAATTAAAGCATATAATGTATGGTACTCTAAATTAAGCTATCTAGTTTTATGCTCTAAGTCAGTCAAAGCGTTTCGTGTCCAAGCGACTTACTTAAACGTAAAAGCGTGCAGTTTATTCAAGGTTGCCATTTCGTATCACGATACTTTCAAAGAACTTCATTCATTTTTTTATTCTTTATTGGCAATTGTTAATTTTGAATTGAGCTATTGCCTATGGTTGTTGGGCGTCTATATTTTTTGTCTTATTAACTACTCTTATGAATGCCTAATACTTAAGTACTTCGATATTTCAAATTCGATTCAAAGTTTTTGTTTTAACTGAACTAACCTACGGACCAATATTGTCTGAAATAAATAATTTTATTATTAATATTAAAATTATATTTTCGATAGGTACCTATCTGAAATTGACGAGTCTGGTAATTTATCTTGTATTTAAACATGTAATTACTACAAGTATTAAACTGATGGCAAATGAAAGACACCGGAGTGCCTATTGGTGTTAGTAATAATTTAGGGATATGTATTTCTCAGAGCATTTTTATTGTTATAGAGGGCACAGAAAAACAAATATCATTTGTGAAACAGACTGAATCTAAAAACCAAAGTCTCGTTTTGAATAACGTAGGAATCTATCTGTTCCAAGCAGTACCTATCTTATAACTTAGTCTAAGTTTAAAATTCTAGCTACATAAGTTGATTGGCAACCCTCTCATTGACCCGCAAACATCATTCACTTTGCTTAGGCACATATTTAATAGGTATCCACATAACAACTGTGAATGTAATACGTTGCAATGAAGGGGCTAGTAGGTATGTGCCGGCACACCCATAATATGAGCACGTGTCACTAGTTTTACCTTACGCCTATTTACCCCTTCGTCTGTACTACTTATGAGAAAGTAATTAACGAAACTTGAGAAATAAATAACGTCACGTATTTAAATTATTAAATAATCATTTGCTGAGTGATACATCGGTGAGCGTCGGTGGCTCAGTGGTGCGGACTGTGCCTTCCTACCGGAGGGCTGAGGTTCAATCCCGACACGTACCAATGTATTTTCGAATTTCGAAAAATATATGTACGTTATCCGACGCTCTTACGGTGAAGGAAAACATCGTGAGGAAACTTCATGCACGCCTGCGAAGAGATTCGAAGGTTGTGTGTGAAGTCGTCCAATCCGCACTGGGCCCGCGTGGACGACGAAGGTAATCACCCTACACGGGTAGGCTCGTGCCCCTCGGTGGGACGTTTAATGAGCTGATGATGATGAGTGATACAAATTTATGACAGAAATTTATGGGTTTATTTATTTTTATTTTACGCAAATAATGTATTAAAATTATCTGTTACTTATTTCAGATCAGAAACTAAATATTCGCAGTTTTGCTACCGTCAGTGTGGCGAAACTGCGAAAACGTATATTTAAATATGTACGGTACCTAATGATAATATATAGAATATGATGATGAAATAAAATAAAATAATTTATTACAAATGTATTTATTCAATTTAGGTCCATAAAGAACACTTATTCTGAATGAAGCTACCTTTGGTTCGTCCAGTCCTTATCGCATAACACCATATCATCAAAAACATTGTTTTTTAAAAAAACATTGTTTTGTACAGCATTATATTATTTCTATCGAAAATAATTTATATAAGGAAATTTGGTTGTCTTGGAAACATTTTACATGAAATGTTTTTGGTGGGATAAGTATTAGTCCGTTTATGAAACCTCCTTTATTAGTCATCGTCCTTATTTCCTAATCGAAAACCTCTGCAATGAATCACAGTACCGACCCAAATTGTTTCAGTAGTACATTGAACGTAATAGAAATACAAGTTAACTACCGCAACTAACTGTAAAAGGCTCGAGCGGTAACTGTAGCTAAGGTTTGTTTGGGAATATACCTCAAAAGAAAGTAGAAATATGGGTTCGTAAAAAGGAATTCGGTCGCAGCATCATATTTTTGGTAACCAAGCTAACATCGTGCATGCCGAATAGCAACGAGTCGAACTCATCATATCATTAGTTCTATCTTTTAATGATAGGAATATTAATTTAATTTAGGGGTTGTAAAATGTGTTTCTTATATCTAGATAGTTTATATCAACAGAGCTCAAAACGCTGTTGGCCGCGAATGGCCTCAGCCTCACCGGTGGCCGCTGATGGACCGGATTTGTGAGGAGCGCAGATGGCTCTCAACCGAAAATGCCATAAAAGACATTAAGCAGATTGTATCTCATTAGCAAGAGCTGAATAATGCAGGGCGGGTGGAGGCGGATGAATAGATATGTATTGCAATCCCAAAAGGCCGGACGCACGCGGCCGCCTCAATACGCCGCGCTAAGTGCCGTCGTTACTGTAACGCCATACGATTAATCTCACAAGAAGTTACATGTGGCTTACGTAACGCAAAGGTCAACCATTTAACGGGCACTGGGCCCTACGGCCGCACTGAGGCGGCACACGTAACGACACGTATTTATGTTTACGATCTCTGGAGAAATTATTTAATTGTTGACAGACAAATGTCATGAAACACGGAGTTCTTACGTGTTACATTAAAATATACTTATTTATAAGGCTTAAAGTATGCACTCGACAATTTGGTACATGAAAAACGATGGTAGTTAATTATAAGAATTACTTTGAAAGACAAGGTTGGTACATGTAGTTGGGAAAGTATCTTCCAACCTCACTGATATTCTGAAGGTAAGAACAGTAAATATCTATTGACTTTCACATAGCGCCCTCTACCCTCAAACTTAGCATATTTATGTGGAAACTAAAAAACGGATAAACATATTAATTTACTTTATTTTATAAATATATACATATTTTACATAGAAAATACCCAGACAACCAGACATGTTGATTCACACAAATGTTTGTGTACTTCCCTTGGTGTAATAGTCGACGTCTCAACTATTACAACAAGTGGGTCCTCCAAGGTAATTTTAATTCTTTCTTGAATTAAAAGTAAATATCTTTCAATGGACAGGGCTTTTCATAACGCTATATCAAGAAGTGTTATCGGTAAGTAACTTCTCGTGTTTATAATATTCAAAACGAGCCCTTGTTTCTTGTTAAGACCAAATAAATGAAATCTTTTACTTTAATTATTAAATATTGCACAACGGAAGTAGTGCAAGGTCGCCCTATGGCAGAGATGTCAACAGCATTATCCAACATGTCTGACCAGTTCACCATCAAGATCCATAAGTGTGCCAACCGCCTAAGCCGCCATATTGTCACACATCAAGTGTCAATGCGTGCGCGTGAGTGCGTTGGGCAACGAGCGATTGATCGGTGCGACAATTTAATTTGCACTTGTTCGCGGATGACTTCAAATTATTTTGTGTAGGTCAAGTTAGGCAATCGCTGAATGAACTTGCATTGTTTACTCAAATGATGATCAAGGCATTGTTGAATGTGACAAAAGATTTCAAAGGAGGTAGATACCCATCAAGGTCTTTAACAAGTCAAATTAAAAATACCTCTATCGATCGTAACTTTGTAAGTAATCTTAGCTTTATCTTTATACAGAAAACATAGTCCCATATATCAAAGATGTACAGTTTGACTTGCAGTGAGACGTTACAGGTCGATCTATACCTTGATGCATCGAATAGTGTTAAAATGTAGTCCTAATATTCCAAAGTTACCCAAAAGGTATTGCATTTGTCAATTGATTAGGTGTTAAATTAATAGCATATATTATTTTACCAGGTGCTAGAAATTATCCAGTTTCTATTCCATGAACAATAATTAAAACAGGCAATAATTTGCATAGTCGCATGCAATCCTGCATTGTATTTTTCCGCAAGAATGCTATTATCACATTTTACATTTCCGTAAAGTAACACTAGTTAAATTGACCACTACCTATCATTAAATCAGCGTTTAATCGTTTTTACATGTTACATAGTGTTGCGTTGATTAAAGATTAACACGATTCTGCAAGGTGCAGTAATTATTAGTACACGCACACGAATCAAATAATTATGCATTGATTGATTTTGTCGCCGATTTAAAACAGAGAAAAACCGCAATTTCCGCAGGAATAAGTACATAAATATAGGTGCTTTTTGTATAGCGAAAACGGTAGTAAATTACAATCCCATCTAGGCTTACTTCACCCGTGTTTTAAATCCCGGTCAGACGAAATTATTACATCAAGTAATTCTGTATTTAGTTTCTATCGGAGAAACTCTTTAGTCGTCTCACGGAGAATGAACACAGATTACTCAGAACTTGTACCAATTTTGGGATAAAGATAATAGGGGATGTTCCACAGAGTATTGGGTTATCTATGGACTGTACGTTGACGGAACAGTTTTGGTTACGTTTAAGTAACAATTATACCGTGTTAACAAATCGTGGCAGACGTAACATTATAACACAAAGTCTGTGTCATTAACAAATAATAACACGGGCTTGGTGGTTACTATGCAAATAGCTGGCGGCCCCTACCATATGCTAAGTTGAACTTATTGTGATGCGTTTGCGCAACTTGTCTGCAAAACGCTTTCTTCATTAATACTTTATCTGCTATCTAGTACCTCGTGACGCTGAATAATAATATTAAATATGCATCTAGTAAAAAACGGTTATTTCAGTATTAAATACATTCACTCCAATTTCATTTAAATGTAGGTACAGTTGATTATGATAAAAATCGAATAAGTCAGTGAACTTTATCATGTTGCTACGTGGGTTTCCTGGCCTTGACACGGCAGCAGTCGGCGAAGCCCCAGGCCAGGCCATTGTTTTTATTGTTTATCTCCATTAGTATGTGGCTCAATCACTGATAACCCATCTGCTCTTGTGTTGTACCCACCTACCTCTATTGTTTCTAAGATATCTGTGAGTCAAGAAGTTGAATGCAACTTTATTTTTACAGTGTTAATTGACATAACTTAATGCAATACTTAAAGAGTACAACCGTGTGATTTGTTTTTATTATTTTAATGAATTAACATTTGATTATTTCTAGTACGTTTGGCACTGGCTGTACACTTAATGGTGAAATTATTAATAAACAACATAAAGGTAATCCTCTTTGCAAGGTTATCCTCTTTGTATTCTACAAAAATACAAAATGGTTCAAAATTTACAGATTAATGTAGATAGGTTTTTTATTTTGAAATCAATAAGGCGAGAAATAAAATGCTGAAATGACAAATTTAAGTTGAATCTTATATGATCTTCATGTTCCAGAATTTGAGTATTTTTTAAAATAATTTCTTAATAAATTTACGAAAGTATCTTAGTGCGTCCAATATTTATCGAGCATTATAAAGGATTGTATATTTTATGACGGTCACTTGCATTTCTTTTACCTTTTTGCCTCCGAGAACGAATTTATTCGAGTTTGAAAGTGCGTTAACCCTTTTCCTCTTAAAACTCTTCTCATTGTAATGAATTCGTTCACCCTGACTTAGGGACGGCGCTTTTTATGAGACAATCGATTAAAAAGCAAAAGTCTCTCAAGTTATCAACGTTAGTATGCCAGAAAAATTAACTTTTAATTAGTTAAACTTACACGCTACGTAGATTTGGAGCTAAATTATTGCGTAGGAGTGAGTTTGTATAAATAAGTATTACGTGAACATAATTTGGCAGGTAATGCTTGTTGAGTCGTTAATTACTGTTTATACACAAATAATACTAAACTGTGTCTATATATTAAAATATACAAGAATTGAGTTTCAATCGGGTTTTGTTATTAGAAGTGATTGTTATGTACCTAAATGTTCTACCAAGTTATTGTCATCATGAAGTAAGTAAGTTGTTATTTATTATGTTTTTTATGGAAAAGTAAGTATCTACATTCAAAGGACCAGCAGATAATATTTGTATATGTATGTATATAAATATAAATATATATATAATTATGAATATATATTTTTTTTGTTTTTTGCTAGTGTTAATTTTTTTTTTCTTTTCTCTTCTTTTCTCGCCGCACCATTTTTGTCTTTCTCTGCATATCCAAAGGTTAGCTGGTAGAGAATGCCACATGGCATTAAGTTTGCCTTTGTACATAATTCATGTGTGCAATAAAGATTAAATAAATAAATAATATTTGTAGGTGACTGACAATTCTTAAAAAAATGTTCACATGTAAACAATGAAACATATAGAAAGATCTAACCATTCTTCATATTGGGATTTTGTAATTCTTTATACACAAAACAGTATTTATTACAAATTCCAAAATTTGTATATATATTTTTATCTCTATGTTATAAAAACAAATATAAAACATAAAATTTTCCTGCCTACTTTTAATTTCATTAAGATTTAATATGTTTTTTAAATATATTTTTATTATAATTATGTCTTCTTACATACATGGATCAACTATTATTTATTACCTACGTTGAATAGCAATTTTTAATAGCATAACATGCTTCACAGATCATCTTTGTGTTATGGCTTATTTTAACACGGGATCGGTACCAAAGACCCCAGATTGCGATCTGGGAAACTTAATGGTATGGTACGAGTAACAGACATGTTTCTCTCATTGAGAGGGAGTGTGGGAATTAATCTTGCACATCGGTCCGGTGCTAGAAAATGCACTGTCGTTTATAATTCTATGTTAGTGAAAGTGAAATGATAGCATAGGCAAGTATAATTCCTTCCTTGATTATTAAAAGGAAAATACGCTACTACTTATTACAATAAAATGTGCAAAAGTCATTGTCGAAGACCTTTTTGGAAATATCTGATAAGATAGTTGAAGTTGAACAAATGAAAATTAACTAATATTGATCGTGATTCGATACCGCTTGTTCAAATTAAACACCTTAAATATTTACCTCATTTCCATTGTGGCTGCACCAAAATGTCCTTTATATAGCAACACAGGCGCGTCAAAAGCGCGCGAACCCAAAAGGCGGTAAAACACGAGACTGCGCGTACGCATGCTTTCTCCGCGCTTTATAACTTGCACGGCCGCGCGCCGCAGCACGGGGGGTCGAAGAAAAGAAACTGTTTGGCAATGCCTCGCGAAACTAACGAATTTCGGTAAAATACGATTTATTTCGTTATCAGTTTAATCAGATTTGTATCGGAACTCACCCCAGACGTAGCAAACCGTTGGAATCAGTTTACCGATTTTTACCAAACCGAAAGTTATCAAGTTATTTGGACCGGTCCGAATGCTGTTACGAATTAAAAAGTTGTTATCTAAAGAACTTTTACCCCCACTTACGTAATATTTTTAATCCATATTTCATTTCATGATGATGTAAAAATTGGTGATGACTCATTTTTAGACAAGATTACCTATTGGCTTCGTAAATATTAATATAGGTAGGTAACTCTTAGAATATGAACCTAGATACCTATGTATGAACGAAAAAGCATCAATGAGTTAGTGCACTTTACATGGATAATTACTTAATTACCTATCTAACTATCCGAATCCCAAAACCTTACTATTGCAGGCGTATTCATTTAAAAAGCAATTTTAGAAAATCGTAGTGGGCCGGTATACAAGCTTTACAGATTTAAATATTATTTTATATGTGACATTGCACCAAAGTCTCCGAAAAGCTTAGGACAGAATTTTTTGTGATAACGTCGGATTTAGTTTTCAAACACCTCTCTCTCTAAACATATACCCCTTTTTTTGGAGGAGGAGGGAAGGGAACGGTTAGTTATGTCGGACACTTACCGACTAAACTCCCCTGGGTTACATGCGCCTCGTCTTAGGACAGGCTGTGAGTACGCGCTGAGCGCATCCATCAGTGCAGCCTGTCGACGTTATTTTATGGATCCACCACTCCTCCGTTGAAGGAATAGAGAAACATATACTTACCCCTATTGATCACACTCAGGCTCCACCTTTCGCAAGGCGATGCCTTCGGTCCATCGGCCCGGAGGACACGTATCTATATCTCCCAATGTGATTTCTAAAGTAATAGGTTTATTTCAATCAACTTCAATGCAAAAGAACCCCAAATTTTTACTCCATAGTAGTTTGTCATAAAATGTGTATTTATGTTACACTAGCAATCCGCCCCAGCTTCGCACAGGGCAATCATAGACATTATTATGAGTAGACAGACTGTATATTGAAAAGNAAATGATATCGAGGTTTTTAACATTTTTTTTTAATAAATTAAAAAGTTTGCGCGAGAGACACTTCCAAAGTTGAAAAAAGAGTGTCTCCCTCTAATTTTTGAAATGTGGGGTAGAAAAATAAAAAAAATATATATGATGTACTTGACCATGAAATCTAACAACGAATTTAGTTTGAACGATTTCTGGTGTGTATTTTTTATACGTCATAAACGGTGAATCACCATATTTTCATATTAAAGCTGTAGTAGGTGCCTGAGTAATTAAAAAATATTTTATTTCATGTTACTTGCTACTGCGGAACCTTCCACGGGCGAGTCCGACTCGCGCTTGGCCAATTTTTTTTTGCGATTAGTATCTCTCACTTTGCATAACCTACTCATAATCTATGTGCACGTCACTGTTCACCAGCTACCTATAAGCTCATGTTATATATACATCATCATCATCAGCTCATTAAACGTCCCCACCGAGGGGCACGAGCCTACCCGTATAGGGTGATTAGGTCTTAGCGTCACGCGGCCCAGTGCGGATTGGACGACTTCACACACACCTTGAATCTCTTCGATTCAACCTCAGCACTCCTACCGGGAGGGCTGAGGTTCAAATCCCGCCACGTGCCAATGTGTCTTCGAATTTTCGAAATTATATGTACGTTATCCGACGCTTTTACGGTGAAGGAAAACATCGTGAGGAAACCTGCAATAGCTATTATATATAAAAACATCAAAACAAAAAAGTTTTGAAACCAATACTTAGCATACTCATGTTATTTGTCCAATTAAAAGCTTTCAACTTCCGATGATGGTTACCCAATAACAAAACTAGCAATCAACAATGCGTCTGCGATTGTAATACAGTTATTTCGTATTAGAGTTTAGTGAGGTCGATAACCGACAACCTGTTTTAATGTTATTTAAGATTATAGGTTTCGTAATGGAAGCAAGGCATGCAGCGATAAGCCTTATTCAAATTCTGTAACTAAATGCACCAAATTACTAGGTAGACACGGTACTGAGTCGAGGCAGATACCACCGCAGTGCCAGATATCGTTCCGGGAGAAACCAGTGTTCCGCACTTCTGTGTTTCGGGATGAAACACGGTTAAGAGTCGTCATCGTCGCGTGTCGCTGTAGGTTCGCACAGTCCCTATTCGCGTAACCGGCGTGTACCGGGTCGCTTCTCTCCCCAAAAATATGTTAGGCTACCAAGCCCCTCCGCAACGCCCTAAGCCGAGGTTCGAGTCCCACTCTGGGACGCCTTTAGGCTCGTTGTGTAAATGTTTAAGGCTGAGAGCCATCTGCGCTCGCCACGCGCCCGGGGAAGCTGTAAAGCCCATCTGCGGCCAACAGCAGTAGCGAGATCGAAAAAACAGCGTTATGATTATGAGAGGCCAAAATTCTGGCAGAAAATTAAAAACAGACATGTTCATGCACACAAATGTTTGTACTGCCCGGGGATCGCACCCGGATCAATTAGTGTAGTAGTCGATGTCTCAGCCATTACACCAAACGGGTCGTCAAGTAAAAGTAATTGTTTCTTACTCACATTACCTGTCAATAAGTCGCGTCAAAATCAGAAATCAGTCCACAATTTTAAACATAGTTGTTTTGGCGTATGTACCGTATATAGGTGTATCAATATGCAATTATACATCATCATCATCATCAGCTCATTAAACGTCCCCACCGAGGGGCACGAGCCTACCCGTATAGGGTGATTAGGCCTTAGTCATCCACGCGGGCCCAGTGCGGATTGGACGACTTCACACACAACCTTCGAATCTCTTCGCAGGCATGCATGAAGGTTTCCTCACGATGTTTTCCTTCACCGTAAGAGCGTCGGATAACGTACATGTATTTTCGAAAATTCGAAAATACATTGGTACGTGTCGGGATTTGAACCTCAGCCCTCCCGGTAGGAAGGCGATAGTCCACACCACTGAGCCACCGACGCTCTCAATTATACATGATTGTATATTCATTAGCGATTATCATCCATGAAAGCACTTCGAAAAACTTTTTCCATCTACATCCAAAACAATTTCGAAACTAGAGATCTTCGAGTCATAAAATCGAACAGTTAAGTGTACTATATCCAAACAAGTTGCGGCAAACGAGTTATGTGTACACCGCTATGCTATTGATTGATTGTCTAACTGTACATTCAAACTGATATAGCTATGGGAGTAAAGTCAATGGTAATTAATAACCGAGATATGCGATAAAGTCAATCTATTTATACGTTGGTAATGTCTTCCGCCGGCGTTTTATATGTACATAATAGATATATAGTGTTTTGTTGCACAAAAACAATAATATGTTCAATGAACATTTCTCAAATGAAAATTAAACATTGAACTGTTTTATTGTTAAAGTGTTTTATTGTTAGAGCGTCGGTGGCTCAGTGTTGTGGACTGTCGCCTTCCTACCGGGAGGGCTGAAGTTCAAATCCGACACGTACCAATGTATTTTCGAATTTCGAAAATATATGTACGTTATCCGACGCTCTTACGGTGAAGGAAAACATCGTGAGGAAACCTTCGTGCACGCCTGCGAAGAGATTCGAAGGTTGAGTGTGAAGTCGTCCAATCCGCACTGGGCCCGCGTGGACGACTAAGGCCTAATCACCCTATACGGGTAGGCTCGTGCCCCTCGGTGGGGACGTTTAATGAGCTGATGATGATGATTGTTAAAGTGATTTCTTCTGGTGCTGTTTAAAAATACTTCATCATCATTACAGCCTAATCGTCCACTGCTGAACGAAGGACTCCCCTAATTTCTCGCGGACCGATCCCTAGTCGACATCCATCTGCTACCCGCCACCTTAACTTAAAAAGAATACAAAATATTTTCATTATCATGATCAGCCTATTATGTGCTGCAGCGCACAGGCCTTCCCGCACAGCATAGCTCTGGGGAGTTTGGGTAACAAACCCACCACGCGCCTAATGCGGATTGAGAGGTGTAAACGACTACCATACAACTCAAAGTGCTTTCCGAAACACGGAGGGACTCAAAAATTAAAAATAATATATTTCGGTCTCCCATCTGATGATCGTCCATGGCGAGAGCTGCTCAACTTGGACGACTTTGAACCGAAGACGCTATGCCATCGAGCTTTCAATGTAAATGTTTAATGACTGGATTATTTTCTTTGTTACAGACTGTATAATCATGGAGTTAAACGTGCTGAGCAGGATTCTCGTGGTGTTGGTGGCAACTCATTGCTGCTCCGCATCGGAACTACTCAGAAGTTAGTTGTACTTTTTTTAAATGTTAAAATGTGGACGGTCAAGGCGCTCACCTGATGGTAAGTGATACCCTGAACATGACAGAGCGGCATTGAAGGCGACCAAAAACTGATAGACAGTTATTATTCTCCGTCAATGCAGCACTGCGCTCGACACCGGAGACAACAGATGTTAGATCTTCTATACCCGGCAATTTTACTAGCTACAGTGCCCTCATCCCCAAATACAAAAGTGTTTCACGGGACGATATCTGGCACTGCGATGGTACCTGCCTAGACGACTCAGTATCGAGTCTACCACCTAGTAAACTTGTACGATAAGTAGTAGGTATAATCATCATCTGCCTTGAAGAGCCCACTGCAGTGCACAGGCCTTCCTGCCCAGCATAGTCATGGGAAGATTGGGCAGTAACTCGCCACGCGGCCAATGCGGCTTGGTGGTGTTACCGACTCCCATCCTAAGGTTGCAGCCGGCACCGACGGCTTCACGTGACACACGAACGCACGGCATCATCTTTCTTTTCGGACAATCAGGTTATTCAGCTTGCAATATCGCAACCAAACTAGAAACAAACTACAGTAAAAAATAAAGTAATTTATTTTCATTTAAAATGTTTTGCCTTAATCTAGTTATTTGGAACCTCCATTTAAGCAAGAGAGAAGCTTGTGTATGTAAGTTCCGCTCTTCCAAATTATGTTAATATTACTTAAAACTAATATTTTTGTTTCAAAGACACAAGTTAAAATGTGTGTGCGTGTGTGTGTGCGTGCGCGTGTGTGTGTGTGTGTGTGTGTCTGTGTGTGCGTGCGTGCGTGCGTGTGCGTATCCCTGACATTGACGTTTCCCACACGGGATTCGAACTCAAGCATCGATCTATGCCGAACGCTGGAACTTTCCTGAAATACAAATATTTGTTCTGTTCCAGGTACGAGACAAGCCCCAGGCAGTATCTTCACGGTGGGCAACGGAGAGCCGTGTCTAGGCTCTGACAGGAACACTGGCGGTGTCTGCCTATCCAGGAACCAGTGCAACACTCAAGGCGGTAAAGCCGTGGGCTTCTGCGGGTGTCTTCGCTACTTGTTGTTCATGTAAGTATTTCATTATAAACGACATTTACCCGTGTGAATCCTCCATCTAGCTTTAATTTGAGGGAAGAGCTTGAATCAGGGGCTGAATTTTGAATGCCGGCTTTTAACGAACAGCCTAGGCATCTAATTGGATAGCTAATTTACTCAGATGGCTGCGATATAGGTACCATGTTAAAAGCTTTGGATATCTGACCCAGAATGGAGAGATATGTCCAACAGTGGACTGCGATATGTTAAGAAGAAAGGAGAGATTCTATACAGTGCTTACTACACTACTGTTAGTCCCAAATAAGGTTGTAGCCAAAAAAGTTGTCATAAAATTCATCATCATATCATAAAAATGTCCACTGCTGAACGAAGGCCTCCTTAATTTCCACGCGGCCGATCCCTACAGTTGACATCCATCTGCTACCCGCCACTTAACCAGATCATCCGTCCATCTGGTTGGGGTCGGCCTACGCTTCGCTTTCCGTTACGTGACGCCACTCGAGAACCTTTCCGCCCCATCGGCCATCGGTTCTACGCACTATGTGCCTGCCCACTGCCACTTCAACTTGCTATCCTCTGGGCTATGTCGGTCACCCTAGTTCTCCTACGGATATCATCGTTTCGGATTTTATCGCGTAGGGAACACCTAACATAGCCTCTCCATAGCACGCTGAGCAACCTTGAGCCTATTCAAGAGGCCCTTAGTGAGCGACCACGTTTCGCTTCCGTATGTCATAACTGGCAACACACACTGGTCAAAGACTTTCGTCTTGAGACACTGAGGTATTTTGGACGAAAAGATCTGCCTTAACTTCCCGAACGCTGCCCATCCTAATTGGATTCGACGAGAAACCTCCTTCTCGAAGTTGGACCTACCCATTTGGACTACCTGTCCCAGGTACACATATTCGTCAACAACTTCGAGGACAGAACTTCCAACTGATATCGTATAGGTACGACATGGGCATTAGACATGACTTTCGTCTTGTCCATGTTCATTTTAAGACCCACCTGTTGAGAAGCTCCGTCTAGGGTTTCGAGCATAGTGCTTAAATCCTCCATGGATTCTGCCATGACTACTATATCATCGGCAAATCGAAGATGAGTGATGTACTCGCCATTACGTTGATGCCAAGTCCTTTCCAATCGAGCAGCTTAAACATATCTTCCAACGCAACTGTGAACAGTTTCGGAGATATAACGTCTCCCTGTCTCACTCCTCGGTGCAATTGGATAGGTTGTGTAAGCTCTTCATGTACACGGACTGACATAGTAGCGCTCTCGTACAGACATCTCAACTTCGATATAGCGAAAGTCAATATGGCACCGTTGGAGGGCCTGAAGCACAGCCCAAGTCTCGATCGAATCAAAGGCTTTCTCATAGTCCACAAACGCCAAGCATAATGGCCGGTTATACTCTCGTCTTCTGTATAACCTGCCGCAGCGTATGTATGTGGTCTATGGTGCTGAAGCCTTTGCGGAACCCGGCTTGTTCGGGGGGCTGGAAATCATCAACCTACGCGCGAGACGGTTCGTGATGACTCTGGAGAACAACTTGTAAATGTGGCTCAATAGCGTGATGGGTCTATAATTCTTCAGCAAGGTTTTTCGCCTTTTTTGAAGAAAAGCACCACCACGCCATTGCTCCACGCCTCTGGCGTCGCACCTCACGGATCACGGAATTAAAGAGCTTCTGAAGGGTCTTAAGCACTGGCGTGCCACCTGCTTTCAAAAGTTCTGCGGTAATTCCGTCTTCTCCGGGGGCCTTATTTCGCTTAAGTTGTTTCAGAGCCATCCTAATCTCGCTCAAGGTGACTTCCGGGATATCCTCAGATAAATGTCGGGTTAACTTAGCTCTCGGGTCTTCGGCTAAGCTTGAAGCGGGAATCTGTGTAGCGGTATATAACTCGCTGTAAAACTTCTCAATCTCCCTCAAAATCTCTGGTTTGATGAGACTACATTTCCACTGTTGGTCTTCAGACTAGTCAGCTGGCTTTGCCCAACAGACATGTTCCTCGCAAACACCTTGGAACCCTGTTCCGTTCGATCGCCTCTTTAATACACTTTGTATTAAAGCGACGAATATCGCGTCGCAAGGAGCTGGATATACGTCTATTGCTGCCGGTATTGTGACGCGTCGTCTGAAGACTGCAGTTTCATCTGTCGTCTTGTCGCCATGAGATCGAGAGTCTGTTGAGATAGTTTATTGGGTCTTAATTTGCGTTGTCCTTGCAAAACTTAGATCCAACCGTTTGCAGAGTTTCCACTAGCCCGCTATATATATCGTCCACTGTTACGCAGCTCTCTAGGCATTCAAAGCGATTCTGCAGTTCGAGTTGAAAGCTCTCGGGGTTATTGATTTGAATCACGTTAGGTCGGAGCGTAGACTTCATCAGGCGAGACCTCTCCAGTTGAACATTAATATTTAACGTGCCTCTCACCATACGGTGATCGCTACCGGTTTTCACCCTGGCGATCACAGAGACGTCGTTAAATATATGTCTTCTGGTGGTCATGATGAAGTCAATCTCATTTCGTGTGGAACCATCGGGACTCAACCAAGTCCACTTCCTCTGCGGCGGCTTCTTGAAAAAAGAGTTCATCATAAAGAGTCTCTTTTTCCATGAAATCGGCCAGCCGCTGTCCCCTTGGGTTCCGATGTCCAAATCCATATTGTCCCACTTTCAACTCACAACTACTTTGAACGCCCAGCCTTGCGTTGAAGTCTCCCATAACGACCGTGAAGCGTGTCTTGGAGGTATGTATCATAAAATTAGTTTATACAAAAACTAGTAATCAGCGCCATCTAGACTAAATCGATATAACTAGTTCGCACTTCAAATTTAATATATGAATGACTTTGCTTAGAGTTATTCTCCAGGATCATTATTGAAATCAGTACAGAAACGTTTGTCTGTACGTTTTTATGTATTTGTGTATGTTATTTTACCGTATGGTGGCAGCATATTACAATACAGCAAAAGACAAAGGCATATATATTAATGATATTTTTTTTCTTAACAGTAAACGCCTGTGATGTAAGAACCAACACAAAAGTGGCTATCTTCATAAATCCACCACTAAATCGAGAGGAGTCGGGCTTGGAGTGTTCATACAACGTGGAAATCAACAATAACAACGTTTGCCAGATGAGAATAGACTTCGAAACCTTTAATTTGGCACCACCGACCACTGTGAGTATGCTATTCGACGATAGATGGCGTTAAACAGTAGTTTTTGCATGTTTTAGAAAGCAAATATCGCTAGAAACACAAATACCGTAAAACGAGAAAGATATTTATTAGGTTATTTAAAAATAAAAAGACTAAATTTTTCACATCATAAAGTGAACGGGACGGTTTTTTGGCTCACTTAGTGGTGACTGAT
Source organism: Leucinodes orbonalis (assembly GCA_019425675.1). Classification (NCBI taxonomy): domain Eukaryota; kingdom Metazoa; phylum Arthropoda; class Insecta; order Lepidoptera; family Crambidae; genus Leucinodes; species Leucinodes orbonalis. Next base: position 67,591 of record PQWD01000862.1, on the reverse strand, counting down.
TCGCCTAACCATGACAGATGCAGATATAGACTACCAACCATATATTATTTAATCTGTGCTACCAACAGTATAAATTACATTATGTAGACTCGTAATGTAAATACTTACGAAAGCTTTTATTAGATTTATTACTTTTATTAGACTTCAGTATTACTTTTAGTTTAGTTGTCTGGTAAAAGGGGCAAAAAGTGGATATTCAACCACTCGTTAAATATCTTATTTTATTTCATCAATATTTATATGAACGGGGGCAGATCTGCGGCTGAACAGCAGTTATTAGCAAAATCATCCCTTCGCCCTTAGTTATCTGAATAATACAGTTTTTTTTATCCACTGACATTCACACAGCACAAGTTAAGCGTGAAGCCTGTATTATGGGTACAAAACAACGGATAAACATACTTATATTCATTTTTTTTTTGTAAATACATACATATTATATATCGAAAACACCTTAATAGGTATTTTCTATATATAATATGTATGTATTTACAAAAAAAAATGTTTAATAGGTTAATACCTGTTAAACGCCGCGAATCCAGACACAATAGAAAATCAATGTGTCTGGCGCACAGACATCCGAATAAAATTAGACTGGACAAGCCGCCAAGTTTATAGGCAGTCCCAGTGTCGCAATTTCTTTTCGGTTCTTACCTGTGAAAAGTTATTATATTTCTTGGTAAATTTACTGATTCATTGCGATGATGGCATGTTACAATTGCACAGGATGGTATTTTGGGAAAAACGGTAATTTCTTCTAATATTCGTGCGTCTTGACTCGTCTCACAGAGCGTAAACTGGCAGCCAGTGTATGCTCGTTGAGCTTACATTTGTCGCACTTAAAAACGCGGCTTGCCCCATATCCTGTATTGGGAAATCTGTGGTCTGGCGCTTTCGGCTGTATTGTCGGTCAAAGGGCTTAGGAATATTAACCATCCCAATTCCAGGTTGAAGCAGTAGAGAACGTCACCCAGCGTCCAGGATTCACCTGCAGAAACGACATCTTCCAAGTCACCAACCTGCAGGCTAACTCCGACTTCCTCCCCCCACTGTGTGGTGACAACAATGGACAACACTGTAAGTTACCGCTCTGCGGCCGTCACCCGAGACAACAGATGTTAGATCTCTTATCAAACAATCAAATCATTAATTTCAGATATAAAATCCATATTACATAAAACCACCTATATTAAACATTAAAATTATCAAAATTACAAAAGAAGTAAAATAATTAAAATAAAAAAAATAATTAAATATTAAAATGATAAAAGAAATACATACAGAGCTACTTTTAATAAATTTAGGTATAAGGCATATAACATACATAATAATAAGAAATGTTGAATTGGAAGGTAAAATGCTTTTACGCGACTTTTGAAAACAGTTAGAGAAGGAGACTGACGAATGGACATTGGCAGAGAGTTCCGCAGTCGAATGGATTGAACAGCAAAAGACTGGGTAAATGAATGGGAAGAATGAGAAGGGAAAGCAAGATTAAGTTTTAAAGATGAACGCAGACCACTATAGTGAGAAGACTGTAAGAAACTAAATCGCTCTTTGAGATAAGCTGGTGCCAGTCCATTACTCCTTATTATTCGGTGGCTCAATGGTGTGGACTGTCGCCCTCCTACCGGGAGGGCTGAGGTTCAATTCCCACCACGTACCAATGTGATTTCGAATTTTCGTAATTATATGTACGTTATCCGACGCTCTTACGATGAAGGAAAACATCGTGAGGAAACCTGCGCTCGCCTGCGAAGAGATTCAAAGGTTGTGCGTGAAGTCGTCCAACCCGCACTGGGCCCGCGTGGACGACTAAGGCCTTATCATCCTATACGGGTAGCCTCGTGCCCCACAGTGGGGACTTTTAATTAGCTGACGATGATGACTTCATCACTCCATTATTTAATAATGATTACTCTTTAAAGTCTAGAAATATTTAAATCAATCTTTCCGCTCAGTGTACGTCCGTGTCAACGCGTCTACCAACAGTCGCTCCATACGCATCAACTTCAAGATCGCCGACCGGAACACCCAACCCAACCTGCCGCAAGCCACATGGAAGATTAAGGTCACCCAGCTAGAATGCTTCAACACCCTTGGGTAAGTACACAAATCACTTGATCATCATCAGAACTGATTAGACGTTAGTTATAGTTTTACTAAAAGCCTACATATTTTTAAGAGCTACTAAGAGATAAAAAGACAAAAATTTTCACATCGTAAAGTGAACACTACGGTCCATTCGCTCACTTGGTGAGTGATGAGCCTGTAAGAGAAGACTGTAAGAAACTAAATCGCTCTTTGAGATAAGCTGGTGCCAGTCCATTACTCCTTATTATTCGGTGGCTCATTGGTGTGGACTGTCGCCCTCCTACCGGGAGGGCTGAGGTTCAATTCCCACCACGTACCAATGTGATTTCGAATTTTCGTAATTATATGTACGTTATCCGACGCTCTTACGATGAAGGAAAACATCGTGAGGAAACCTGCGCTCGCCTGCGAAGAGATTCGAAGGTTGAGTGTGAAGTCGTCCAATCCGCACTGGGCCCGCGTGGACGACTAAGGCCTAATCACCCTATACGGGTAGACTCGTGCCCCTCGGTGGGGACGTTTAATGAGCTGATGATGATGATGATTTTTAATGTCATTTGATCGAATAGAATTGAATAAATATAATTGAATAGAATGGAATATTTTTATAATAAGGTTTAGATGATAAAATTGTATGACAAGACACTATAGTTCCACCTTTGTCAAGTTATACAAATATAATCACATGATTTACTCATAGATTTAAAATGAATAGTGAAATGAATAAAAAACAATAAAATGACAAGATAATAATAATAATCAAACATTAAAAATAGAAGAAATAATAAGATGTCAATTAATACATTTCTAAATACGTCAATACTTATTGAAATGTTATGCGTAAGAGTCATGCACAAAAAATAATAAAAATTAACGATTCATGTCCAGTAAATTCAAAGCTTTGTCATTTAAACAGTCCTCAATCGAATAATAAGTTTTGATGAACGGAATATTTGACCTGGTCGTAAGTGATACGCCTGACCATAACAAATGCAGTGTTGAAGGAAAGAAATAACAGTGGGTAGTCAATATTTTCCGCCAACACTGCTCTACGCACTTCACTTTTGAGAGTAGAGAGAGTTCCTCCGTGTTCCGAAGGGCACTTTTAGCCGTCGATCCTGGCTGCTATTTTGAGGCGGTAGTTAGCACTTACCAATCCACACGGAGTGGTAGGTTTCCTCCTCCCCATAGCCATGCTGTAGACAGTGGCGCTCCACAGAAGCTTTCCTCTACAGATTTGAAACCATAGGCAATCTGCTGTCATCAACAGCTCGAAATTTGTTAAGATTATATATTATTTATTCAATTATATGAACGTTTATCCGACGCTGTCAAAGTGAAGGAAAACATCGTGAGGAAACCAGCGCACGCCTGCGAAGAATTTCAAAAATTGTGCGTGAAGTTGTGCAATTCGCACCGCGTGAAAACACCCTATACGGGTAGGCTCGTGCCCTAAGGTGGGGACGTTTGATGAGCTGATGATGATATTATGTATTGTTTTTACGATTAGTGTCACTCACTTTGCATACCTTACTCATAATCTGTGCACACCACTGGCTGTGGGGGGAGGAGGGATACTGTGAGCCCAGCATTGTAACTTTTTAAGCTGTATGTATTATTTTACAGCAAATACCGCGATGGCATCTTCGAAGCCATTACCTCTTCCTTACCATCGACCCCCTTGTCATCGTCTGCTGACAGGGACGAGTACCTTATCGGTAAGTTATTATATTTACAAACAATTTTGTATGATTTTCGTATTTAATATAAAAATTGTAGGTGATCTTAAAAAAAACAATGATAAATTCTGTATATATAAAGGTAGATACGCCGCCCGTGCCTCAAAAACGAACCGCCAAAAAGAATACAGTTGTAAGCTCTTTGTTTAGGTAAATGTACGCTCATTCGAAATATGTGTATGTGTGCTGTCGCTGCATTCGGAACACTGTTTTCGGTTGTTTTGTGAGCATACCACGAATCTATACTTTTTACATCATTGATCACAAATAATTAAGAAAGGTTTAAAGAATCTTTATTTCTCATAAGAACGAAGTATTCAAATGAGAAACATAGTTACCATGGACGCATAAAAAAATACGGACGGACTGAAATAAATACATAAAACGTGACCTCAAAATGACAGCTGCTGTCTTTGGTGTCATTTAAACAAATATTTTTTGTATACTGATTTTAGTGTTATTAAACTAAGAATATGTGATCGATAGTTAATTTAACTATGATAAGTATTTCGATTCGATAGATTCATTTCGAAAGATATTTGGTCGATGACTTCATCGAAATCGTCAAATGTCTTAATATTTTGTGGTTTTCCATACAAAAAATGGTCGTATTTTGACACGCTTTTGTGATTTCGTCCGTATCATTTTATACGTCCATGGTTTTAACATCAGTTATAATTAAAAAAAACGATTTGTGATAATAAATTGCAAATTCATAATAATAGTAATTCATTAATTCAATGTTCGTTCTTCATCTATGTGGGCCAGGGTTGCCACCTTTAGGACAAAAAAAATCTTGACGTTCGGGTATCCATTAGTGACGTTCGAAGTTATATACATATATTATGACGCATGTGACAGTCTAAGAACATGAAACTTTATTTTGATTTTGTAATATAATCTAATAATCATTGAATGATATATTTTCCCATACGTTTTCTTTTTTGTTACGAGCCGATTTTAATATTTCTATATCAAGTTTGTTATTAACCCATTTAGACCGATAATTATTTTTGTTCAAATCGTGACTTTTATTCACAAATACACATTCAATGAAGCCTAAAACGAATAGCAAAAATACTTTAAAAAATCACAGTGCCTCCGAAATCGGGACTATCCCGGCAAATCGGGACGTGTGGCAACTCATGGGCACCTCAATCTCTTGAATAAATGTATTCAACTTACTTCCTACAGCACCTCCCGGATGCCTGCAGTACTACCCAGACCGAGCTGGCACGTTCGAGTCGTTCAACTACAACCGGGGCTCTGGACCCTACATCGCCAATCTGGCATACGCTACTTGCTTCAAAAGGACCCCAGACGTGTGTGGTATCAAGTAAGTTTTTGTACCAACTCCTCATATCAATAAATTCGCAATTTTAATGGCATCAAGTGAAAGGGACGTTCATTTCGCTCATCAGGTAGTAAGTGATACGCCTGACCGTGACAGGTGTAGTGTACTAACTCTTTATGTCGACGATTTCGCATTTTTAATGCAATAAGTGAACGGGATGGACATTTCACTCACCTGGTGGTAAGTGATACGCCTGACCGTAAATGATGCAAATGAAGGTAATAACAGTGACTTTTATTATTTTCCGCCAAAATAATGACATACCCTGCGCCCGTCACCCGAGACGACAGATGATAGGTTTCTTATACTAGACAGATAAGTATTAACTCTTGACCGGTGGAGCTGTAAAAACCAACTGAGGCCAGTAGAAAAAAGCCTTTGAGCAAAGTATCCTGCCCGTACTAACACACACAGCTTAGACATGGACACTGACTGCCGGATTGGTTTTTAAGTTCAAAACCACTCAACGGGTAATGGAGCAAGATATACACGCGATTTCTCTCAGGGAAAAATTTTGAAATTATTTTTTAATCTTAAGAGAACTAAAGTTACCGACATAGCCCGCCGGATCAGCAAGTTGAAGTGGCAGTGGGCTGGTCACGTATGTCGCAGAACCGATGTCCGTTGGAGCAGACGAGTTCTGGAGTGGAGACCGCGTCTCGGCAAGCGTAGCGTAGGCCCGATGTGTCGTAAGGTTACTGGTGAAGGCTGGGTAAGAAGAGAAGAGGATCGAGATATCGAACACAGAATGGGGCACACCTACGTCCAGCATTCGAATGCGATAGGTTTAAGAGAGAAGTTCTTCATCATCATTACAGCCTATAATGTCCACTGCTGAACCGATCCCTAGCAGTCGACAACTGCTACCCGCCACCTTAACCAGGTAGAGAGAGAAGTTCATAAAGCCTTAATTGAATTAGTCTTTAACTTTGACCACGTAGCGTCGGACCGAAGGACCGACCACTTGAGATCATTATTAAAGGCTGGATGACAAAGAGGGAATAATGGAGAGACCTGCGTCCAGGACTACGATTGGTTTAAGTGAGAAGTTCACAAAGCCTCAGTCGGGTTGGTCACTGATATTACCTATCTTTCAGATTAACAGCAGCCAGCTTCGAGATGGCTTACCGTCAAGAAGATAATTTATACCTCGACACCGACTGCCAGATCAATCCAGTGACGCAGGGTTCTTCCCAATCCGAGGACTACCTCTTCATCCCAGAGTCAGAGACCACGGATGGTCTGAGAGGGTCCAAGTTCTGCGGCAGCAGCGCTTCTAACCAGATAATTGCATGTAAGTATTCAAACTAAAAAGGGCTTTATTCAAATAATATTTAACCTCCAATGATTTATGTTACCAAGTGAACAGGGCGATCAGGACGTTCACCTGATGGCAATACGCCTGACCAAGACAGAGCGGCATGAAGGATACCAACAACTGATAGACGTTATTCTCCGTCAATGCCGCACTCCGCCCGTCACCCGAGACAACAGATGTTAAGTCTCTTATACCCGGTAATTTGACTAGCTACAGTGCCCTCATCCCAAAACACAAAAGTGCATAGCACTTTTATTTGACGGGACGATATCTGGCACTACGGTGGTCCCTACCTAGACGACTTAGTATCGAGTCTACCACCTAGTATCTAAACTTAACACTTAATCCACTAGCACGAAGGCAATGCTTTAAGTTCTAAAAAAGTTTTTGCTTTTCATATTATTATGTGAATTTGATAAATTAATGGTTTTTTTATTTGTCGACCCACATGTAGTAAAATGAAATGAAAATTTATTCACTTTAGGTCCATAAAGAACACTTATGAACGAATTTGTTTCTACCATTGATTTAAATATACTTACCTCAATAGATTCCACCATAGGTTCGGACTGTTCTTGTCTATGAGATGTCGGCTATTAAACCAAGGGTTCCAGGTTCAATCCCCGGACAGTACTTACATACATTTGTAGGCATCTGTTTGTATTGGTCTGAGTGTTTCTATGTATATATTTACGAAAAAATAATATTTTAGGATGTTTATCCATGTTTAGTAACCATATTAAAGGCTACATACTTAGTTTGGGAATAGATAGCCCTGTGTGGATGTTGGTGGACATTATATTTATTTGTTTATCTATATTATAATT
>PQWD01000862.1:0-58449 GCA_019425675.1 Leucinodes orbonalis | reverse complement strand
GCACAAGTATGGGTATACAAGTAAGCTGTAATTTAATTTACGGTATTATAAATTTCACTGCAAAAACGAATGATGAAAAAGAACCTACAAAACGGCTAAGCTTTACTTTCACTTCTAATTATACCAACTTTTGTTATAATTTAGATGAAAATTTTCAATTTCTTGATGACTTAAAAAAAATTTCATTTGAATTTAAAGACAACGAAAAATTTAATGCTCTCGAATTTATCATAGTAAGTTACGTTGATGAATTGCAAAAGAAACTATTTAACAAGCTTCCAGAAACTGACAATAGTAAAACTTTACTTTAACTTCACGTTTTAGGCATTAAATAAAATTTAATTTTAATATTTTTCTAGCATAGCTACCCGTTCTAAGAACGGGATTAAGTATAATAACAGACAACATGTGTCTAGATCATTTAGTTTTTGATTTTGTAAGCTTTACTAATTTCACTATTTTTTACAAAAAAGCAGCATAGCTTCTGTAAGCAAAATCTCCTCGCATCATCTAGTCTCCTACCCCCATAAATTTTGATGCTAAAAACGGCATAACTTCTGTAAGCAAACGCCCCTCGCATCATCTAGCCTCCTACCCCCATAAATTACATAGCAGTCCTATTAGCAACTGCACATCAATTAACATCCCGCCGCCTTAGGATGTTTGGTAGCTCTATATAAGCAACTACCCTTGTTATTATATTGCCGCCTTTATTGCCCTGGAGAAGTTCCTGATAGACAATATTCTTGGTTCGATTTTCTGACTCTTCGGATAAAAATATCTTCAGATTCTCAGGGTTCTTGATCCTTGATATCGCAACATATAATTGCCATGTGCAAATGCAGGTTCAGGAAGATAAACACCTACATTGTCAAATGACTGTCCCTGCGACTTATGAATGGTCATAGCATATGACACAATCACAGGAAATTGCCTTCTTTTAAGTATAAAGGGCAATAACGTGTCGCTAGGTTGCATGTCGATCCTTGGTATGGTCGCCACATAATCTGACTCTTTTCCAGTTAATCTATGCTACGATATAATTCTCTCTTAATCTGAGAATCTGTAGTATTGTTCCGTTTAAGAGTCCCCTTCTCCGATTCACATTCTTTAATAACATTATCAGACAACCAATTTTCAGCTTCAAAGTGTGCTGAGGTAAGCTAGATGGCTATTGTTTATTGAGAAATATGTAGGGAATCTAAAAAGCTCATTGGGATCATCAGAGACGATCGAGTTTGCACTTTTATAGATGAACTCATTTCCATCTAACATACTAAGAACTTCTGCATTGATAACATTTGCATACTCGTCTTCTTATCATTATATTTTCAAATATTGAGCTTTTAATTATTAGAAATATTTAGATATTTCTGAAAATACATAATGGAAATAAATTACATCTCAAATTCTTAAATCGTACTAGTAAATTAAAAATAAACCAAAGGTCTATATGCTTCACATGCTGAATTATTTTATGCTTGTGAGTAAATATTCACATACCAAAACTAATTTATAAAGTAAGTAATACAAGAAAATAACAATATCAATATCTTATTATAATAATAAATTGCAGTTAAAGTTCTTGTATGCAAATTTTTAAATTAAAAAAGAAGAAAAAATAAATCCAATTTTTTAATTTAAATATAGAAAAGAAATAATGTTATAATATTCTTATATTTTTTATAATATATTTTAAAGATAAATATGCAATCAACTGATAAGTTATTATTGCTTTGATCAAAGACATTTTGTTGTTTTATAAACTAATTTAAAATATCAACTTATTTTATTACAATAAAATGGCATATGCATGTATTTATTAAAATTTTTATTGATAATTTACTAATATAAAAATTTTAGTATTTTTTATTTTCTTGCATTGAAAACTAATAACGTATTGTTTTGCTAAATGAGACATATTTTATATTATATTTACAAATTTATTTTATATTATTCCCTCTCTTTTTGATATAAAAATAAAACTAATTTAACCCCCATATGGGATTTTTTAAAGAACTTTATGTATGTCTTATTATTGCGAGTTTGATTATTATTGGTGGCATTTGCGTAAGGGTTATTTATGTCTATCAATTTACAATGGTGTTCTTGCTTCGAATATTTATGATGCTTTTTATGAAGTAGATATATTTTTAGAACGAATACATAGGACTTTGATGAACTATTTTTCGAATAAAAAATTTTATTATTCAAAAAATCTTTTATTGACGGAAAAACAATTTTTAAACATTTTTATTGCTTTTTCTTACTGTCTCACTTAAAAGCTATTGATTATGAAGAAATGATAATTTACATACTAGAAAAAAATCCTATACTAATAGAAAGTATTACGTTAAAAGTTATAGATAATTTAGTGCATTGATTTATTTGGTTGTTTGGACTTGATGAAGACTTATTTTATTAAAACTTTATTCACAGAAATGAAGATCAGTCTGTTTTTATGAAAAATTTGGAAAACTGAAAGTCTGAAATACATGTTTGTTTAAGATTTTTGAGATCAATAATTGCAGAAATGTTTAATGATTTTACAAATGACGTAAAAGCGATTTTAATACTACTTTATTGAATGTTCAGCATTTACAGAATTTTTTATTTCTTTTTGACATTTGTATTACTAATGAAGATATATTTATCAAGAATTGTAATATTTCGAACCCTGCCCTATTTTATGCAATAGTTTTTATAAAGCTCATTTGGTCAAAATATCTGTCAACAGATATGACAAAAAATGGTTTTCTATCCAAGTTTACAACACTAGTAGGTTCTTTTTCATATTTTTATATTTCATTATACAGTTAAATATATGTTAGTTATAATAACTAAGTATATTTGTTTAATTATTTTGAATTATAAAATTCATATTCATTAAAAATGTTTTTTATATAATATTGAATTAATTAAATAATGTCTTGTTAAAAAAAATTTAAAATACTGATAAAAAATTTTTTAATAAAGTTTATGACGCTAATAAAAATATTGCGTTTTAAAAAAATATATAGTAGTACTAGCATAGCTACAGGTTCTAAGAACGGTATGTAACTAAATAATAAACAATTTTTGAATAAATTATTAAGTATTTTATTTTTTTTCAAATTTAATACTTCCATTATGCTTTGAAAAAACCCGCATAGCTTCTGTAGCAAATAATAGTAGTCAAAAGCATTGCATTCATATTCAAAAAACCGAATTCGATTCCCGACGGGCACCTATTTGTTTCTATTGTAAAGGTGGAGGATTAACACCTAATGTTTAAAAGATCCACGAAAGTCATTAAGTTGATTCATGAAACTTGTGTGCAGTTTAGCCACAAGGGGATTAACATCTAGTTAAAAACGCACCTTAAGGCTTAAATAATGTGGTCTTGTACCACACTAAGTGTACTTAATTGTACTTCAAGGGTTAAATTAGTGAACCCCTAGCTGGTGCACACTGAGGTGAAATCCTTCGAGCTAATTAAAGAGACTAGACGAAGTAGGGTTGGAAGGTCTCGTGGACCCTATCCTACAGGATTCTGTAGCACGCTAGCTGAAATTTGTGGGAGACAAGTGGTTAACTCAGTCCATTAATATGCAGGACTGGTGATATGGTAATGTAATGAGCCTTGCACATATTACAGATGATAGTTGGGGCCTTTCGATGCTTGTACGATGTTGTCTCTCCCTCCCAAAACGTGCCCGATATTATATCCTGCTGTAGACCTGTCGACAAGTATGGATATAGATGGTAACTAGTCTCCTGGAGCCATTGTACAATATACGGCGAAGCTTGCTGCACCGGCAAGTTTAAATTGTGCAGTTTTAGTGAGAAGAATCTCACAGTATCAGTTGAACGAGGATCACGGTTCCATGTTCGCGTTCTCTATGTAGGTTTCTGCTATTTTTACTTGCAAAAAAAGCAAGTATTTAAATATGATTAGAGGAGATAAACAATAAAAAATTTAAAGGCTGAATGTCAAAAAATAAGCTTCTACTGGAAGAATTCATTTTGATAGAAAATGGTTTAGAGCTAGTTAATAATATCTCAATTAGATCTTGAGAAATTTAGGGAGTCCTCGAAATAGAAACCCCCTATAATGTGCTACTTAAACTGGTAATGTGCCATATTCTTTGCTTACAGAAAATAAAAAAAAAGCAGTAAATTTGATAATATTTTTGGAAAAAATGCTACAAGAAAAAAAACCAAAATTAAATGTGACGTAGTTAATAGAATTAGTTAAAAATAAAGAAGAAATTTCTGTTAATAAAAAAGAGATAAAAAAAGATTCTGTAAAGGGACAAAGTAGTAGAATATGGAAAAAACTTTATAAAGTTTTGGATTCCAGTGATGTCATAATTCATGTTTTAGATGCACGTGATCCTCTCGGGACTTTGTGTGATAAGATTTCTACTTATATTAAAGAAGAAGCCCCTCATAAACATTTAATTTATCTTATAAATAAAGTTGATTTAGTACCAACAGGTGTAACTGCTAAATGGTTGAAATATTTTTCGAGTAAACACACCACTTTAGTCTATCACGCTCAATCACTTGAAAATAATTTTGGTAAAACGAATTTAATCAATTTTACGTCAGCTTGATAATTTGTATTATAAAAAACACACAAGTGTTGGCTTTGTAGGATACCGAATAGCGGTAAAAGTAGTATTATAAATTACTTAGAAATAAACATGTTTGTAATGTAGCACCTGTTCCTGGTGAGACTAAAGTTTGGCAATACATTACTCTTACAAGAAGTATTTATTTGATAGACTGCCCTGGGGTTGTGCCAATTCCAGATTTTGAAAAGGCAGTTTTTAAGGGTGCTATTCGTATTGAAAATTTAGAAAATCCAGAATATTATGTGGAAATTTTGATTCGAAAATATAAAACAGAAATTTCTAAGCTGTACGGGATAGAATTCCGAGACGTAGAAGACTTGTTTCAAAAATTTTCGATAAAATATGGTAAAATTACTAAAGGAAATAGGCCTTACGTTGATTTGATTAGTAAAACTATTTTACACGATTGGAACAGAGGCAAAATTTCGTATTTTAATTTGCCACCTACAGAATAAAAAATAAATGATTTTTACGTTTTTTTACCCATGGGAAACAGATCAAGTTCTCTCAAACATTTCGATCTTGACGATTCTAAAAAATTTTCACATTTTCCTTCTAAAGATGTTCAAGATTGGTCACACGAATTCAAAACAAGATTTCCAAATGGTAAAATGACTTTACAAGATTTAGAAATGATGTTTAAAAGTTTTTCCTTTTGGATCACCTAAGAAATTTGTAATTAGACTTTTTAACACAATTAACATCAGTCAATCGGATTTTATTGATTTCCATGAATTATTGATTGCCTTTTCCATTTTAATGAAAGGAAGCAATTTTGAAAAATTGCGGTGGATTTTTCGTTTTTATGACGAGGATAGTGATGGTGTAATTTCTAAACATGAAATGGTTGATATTGCTAAGTCTATGATAGACATGGTTAGCAATACATTGGACATAAATGTAGATATTGAAAAGGCTATAGATGACCTTTTTGAAACATGTGAAAATAAAAGTGGATTTTTTACATTTGAAGATTTTAAAGAACTAGCAGCTAGAAAAAAAGAAGCATTCCAAATGTTAACACTTTTTATTGATTAAAATGTATTTTAGAAGCTTAAATATTTTATTTACTTGTAACAGCTTTTAATATATTTAATTGTATTGTAGAAGTTTAGATATGTTAAAAATTTTTACTTGTTCATTTCAATATAGTTATTTAATCTACTTGTAATAAATTTAAAGATAAAAAAATTTTACTTGTACATTTTAAATACATTTAAATGAATTTTACATTTACTTGTTAAGTGCTTAGCATTTTTTATTTTAATCTACTTGTAATAAATCTTAATATTTAGTTTAAAAAGTAAATTGTGATTCTTAATATTTCTACTTTTTTTTTGTTTATTATAAATAAACATATTTTTTTTGTTTATGTCAACATCACAAGATCATACAATTCGTGATACATCAGATTTCATTTTTCCAAATCGTAAAATTCACAATGAAGGAGTAAAAACACAACACTGGCAATTAAAGGATATGCTAAAGATTTATCAGAATTTATTAATTTTTCCTCAAATCCCATAAAGTATATTCTTATGACCCGGAAACGTGTATAAAACTCCCTTTATCACACGAATTACCTTTCGCTCCAACTTCTCTATGCGCAAAAAATGAACTTTTAGCTGTAGGAGGTGGAAAAGGTCAATTATACGTTAAAAACTTAATAACTAACGAGCACAAATATTATTTTTTATGTGAAAACATAAATAACCATATAGAAATACATGAAAAAAAGATTTACGTTTCTAACAATGATAAAAAACTTAGAATTTTATCAATTGAAACTGGTGAGATACAAATTATCGATTTTATAACTCAAGTAAATTGTTTGTGCGTCAGTCCTAATGGAAAATATTTAATTTTGTTAGGAGACACAAATGATGTTTACATTTACGAAATTATAAACTCGGAATATAAATTAATTAAGAAATTAAAAACGATAAAAGATAGTGGATTTTGTATAACATGGGATAATTTATCAACAAGATTCACGGTGGCATCTCAAGATGGATTTGTAAGCGTATGGGATATATGTTCAGACAAAAAAGAGATTGTTTTGAGCAGTAAACAACAAGGAACACAAAAAGGAGCAATTAGAAATGTCTTTTTTAGTAAAAAAATTCTTTGGACTTAATATTTTTCACTGAGCAGTCGACTTATTTTACTGCATTTGATGCGAGATCTTTCGAAAAACGTCAGTGTGTAAAAATAGAAGAAAATGCGCAAATAACAGGAGCCATAATTTCAGAATACAATTTTAAAATATTTGTGTCTACTGATTCGAAGATATACGAGTATGATATAAATACAGTGTCTAGAAGAATATTTGATGAAAAATAAAAAAAAATACTTTTACAAATATTTGTATTAGTTATATTAATTATATCGGTAAGATAAGAACAAAAATTTTTTAGAAACTGATTTGTATCTTTACAATGTCATTGATGATACTAATTAATGTGTACATAAATTAAACGAGACATATTATACAATCAATTTGTGTAAATTGTTTAAATTTTAATGCTTATAATGTTTACAGTCTTTATAACATTCTATTTCATAAGATAGTCAATTCTTACATATTCTAGTAAAATAATATTTTTGCAAAATTTTTCTTAGTGCTTTTAATTATTTGCAACACGTTATTTCTTCTCATTGTTTTTCTAAGCTATTAAAGTCAATATACAAATGTATCATAAGATATTATTTGTTTTAAACATAGAAAGTCTCAATATAATCCAGATTTGTTCTTTTAAAATTTTATTAATATAATATTTTAAGAAATTAAGTCTAGAACTTTCTTAATAATCTCTTAAACATTTATAATATGATAATACATCATTAAACATAATAGTAATTGTATATTTTGTATTTAAATTAATCATTTGTCAAATTTTCTTACCAATAAAATTTTAAAAATTTATTTTTTGATTTATTTATCAATAATGGATAAATTAAAAAAAATAAATTTTTATAAAGACTTTTGATATTAAAGACTATTTAAAAAAACACTAGCTTTTTTTATGCATTATAACAATATACATAGATTTGTAAGTGTTGTTTTATATAAAATCGTTACATAAAAATAAATATAATAAAGACTTCTGAAATTTAAAAGCTATATAGAAGAAATAGCCTCATTGTTGTGTATTATAATAATAGACATAGCTTTATAAGTGTTATTTAGTATTAAATTGTTACAAGAAAATAAATTAAAAAAAAATTTAAAAATAAAAAAAACAGGTACCCCATGTTTAAAATCTATTTAGTTACTATTTATTTATTTACAGTACGAGCTACAGTTTTAGATGAACATAAAAACGATTTAACGAATGTTGTCTCAGAAAATAAAAATAATGATTTAGCTGTTGTTGAAAATTCTTCAAGCAATGATGATGATTTTTTAAGTAATGATATTCATTTTTTAAGTAGTGATGATGAATTTTTAAACAATGATGATGATTCTTCATTTTATGGTAAATATTGTTTATGTAATGATGTTGATTCTTCAAGAAATGATGATGATTTTTTGAGTGATGATGAGGATTCTTCAAGTGATCATAAAAATTGTATTGACGCTACTAAATTTTTAAATGAATCAGAAAATGAAAAAAAGGATCTAGCTGTTGATAAAAATTGTATTGACGCTAATATATTTATAAATGAATTAGAAAATGAAGAACAATTCGATTCAGTTAAATATAAAAATTTATATAAAATTGTCTCAAGCCTAGATATAAAAAAATCAATTTTAGAACAAGAGATAAATAAATTGTTGTGTCTTGATCTAAACTTAGGTAGTGAATGGCGTGAAGAAATTTTAGGAAGATTAGAAAAATTTCTGAAAAACAATAACGATGGTTTTGGTTGCTTTTTATTGAATGAAAGTATGGAAAGACTTTCAAGAAAAAAGATTGGCTGAAAATGATTATGTTTCAAAAAATATATCTATTGAAGTAACTGAAAACATAAAGCTTGAAGAAAATCAACGAAAAGATTAGAAATAATTATTAAGGAGCTTTTTTATTATGAAATTGATGACAGTATTAAAATTATAAACTTTGAAAATATTTTAAAAGTAACTATTAATCCTTTCGATGAAAATGATTACCCTGAAAAAAATAATCACAGCATAATTGAACGTAATGTTTAAATGCTATTTTTGATAAAAATATCTAAGAATTTTATTATCTAAAAAACTAATAATATTTTTGGAGCCAAATACAGATTGCTTAAATTTTATGTCGCAAAAAGATGTGCCTGAAAATATTGATGACAATGATCAACGAATCTATTTAAGTATAAGCGAACATTTAAATTATTTAAATGAAGATGATAAAACATTTTTTTGGCGTAAAATTAAGGATACATTTTGTAGTGATTATAATCATTTCATTACTTATTTTACTTTTTTGGAAATAATAGCACGCCTTGGATAATAAATTCTTTTATTTAATTTTTTAAGATTTTTTATACAATTTTTATATAGCTTCTTAAAAAACTTGTTTTTAAACTAAATGATAAAAAAGCATTATTTATTGAAATTTAAGATACATATTTCATGTGGTTTGCAAAAATAAACAAAAGAACATAATTACTAAAAGTTTTACTTTTGATTATAAAAAAACTTTCAGATGGCAATTAGCATTATTTTACAAAAAAAAACAGGTAATTAGATATGCAATAATTAATCTCTATAAACAAAACTGTTTATATTTAAAAAGTTATTTAATAATTATTTGGATAAAGTCCGCAAGAGCTGCTTTTTTAAGGATCTAAAAATTTTCATTTTTTACCCTTTTTTTAAAAACAAAATGATCAAAAACTTTGGCGCAAAAAGCTAAAGTCTTAAATCATTGTGTAAAAAAAGCAGCTTTGTTTATTAAATACTATTATAAGTAAAGTTCATTAGACAAGATAAATTTTATTTTTTTAAGCATGTAACTTAACAAGTTTGAACGTTCTACGTGTTAGAGAAATAGTCTTTTCACTTCATTCCACGTATCTTCTATTGTATAAATATGTGTACCAGTAATTTCATATACAAAACCTTTTAAATAAATTACTGTTTTGTGTGAATTAAAATAAAATTTAAACAAAAATATCCTTTCAAGCAATCAGTGTAAACATTCGATGCGTTGTGTATATGTTTAATACAAAACGCACCGAGAACTTCTTTTGTCCTCTTTTCAAACTACTCACTGTGACATTTTTTGTAGTGTGTGATATTGCATCAACTATCCAACCCCCTCAGATATATAACCAGAATGATATTTTCTAAGGCAAATTTACTTTCGTGCCTTTTTATTAACTTAATCTAGTCCTTAAAGTTGTTTGACAGAATGCAAATACTTCTCTTAAACTCGATATGCTCGCAATTAATTTAAAACTTTATTTTAACAGTTTTTTTTATATCCGTGAGTCTGCATATGAGTTTATAAGATCACTCTCAAGAAAACAGTCAATTATCTTCAAAAAAATTATGTTTGCAGACTATAGATTGGCAAAATAAATACTTCTTATTTTAAATGTCTTTGTTCTTTATCTACATTTAAAGCAATTTCTTTTGCTGAGTGAATATACAATGAAATTTTCTATTCTTTGATTTCTTCCTCATTTTTTAAATCAAACATTTAAGGGTAAAAAATAAAAATGTTGTAGACCCTTAAAAAGCATCTCTTCCGGGGTTGTGTCTAATTATTTTACTTTTAATAAATTATAAAACATTTAGAATTGATTACTTAATCCTTAAAAATTATAAAATATCAGTTTAAATGTAAACAAAATGAATTTTATGCATGTCAATTTCAAGATTTTAGATTTTTTTTTATGTTCAAATAAAGTTGTGATGGTGGCTCTAAAAAAACATTTAAACTTGAAGATAATAAATAAAAAAAATTTATTTAACATAACCGTTATAATATAAATTACAAGTTCTAGAAGATTTACATATAATAAAGAGAAATTAAACCAAGTTTAATATAAATAATATTTAGGTATGTGATATTCATTAAATATATGAAACCTATGATTAATATCAGAAATGATATCAAATAATATCATTATAATTTCCGACATGGTTAAAAAATACTTCAATAAAATAGGCATTTTAAGAAAAAATAAAGACTTTTTAATTTTGCTATACGAATAATTTGATAATATTAGTAATTTTATGGCTATAAGTAAATTAGAAAAAAGTACTAGTATAGTATCTCATTTGTTCAAGCGTTAGATAGGTTTAGAAAACAAATAATATGGTAAATTAGACGAGACATTGTTTAGTAAAAATAAACACACAATTATGGTATGCTTTAATAATAAGTATAAGTTGTATAGATAATTTAAAATATATTAATCTTTATTTTATATGCAATTGGGGCAAATAGAACAGAAATACTAGATCGTTGTAATTAAACAAAAAAATCTTATGGTCTACAATTTTACCGACTTTTGGCGCCACTCTAATGGGTTGTATTAACATTGAAAAATTATATGTATATTTAACAGTAAATCATAATAAAAAATGTTGTAAACTAGTCAAACAGTTGAATAACCATCTTTTACCATTAAGCAAAAATCTGCAAAGAGGAAACCTGTCATGTTTACTTCATAAATTTGGTTCAAATATTAAAAATACGTCGTTTTAAATTTATATATAGACTAGCATAGCTACCCAAACTAAGAACGGGATTTATTTTAATACGAGACAATTTTATGTCTAAATCATTTAAGTTTTTTTTATTGTTTTAACTCTACTAATCTCATTATTTTTTGCAAAAAAGCAGCACAGCTTCTGTAAGCAAACGCCCCTCTCATCATCTAGACTCCTACCACCAAAAAATGCTTAACAGTACTATAAAAGCAACTGTACAGCCAATATCTTGCCGCCCCTTATCCTCCAGTTAAGAGTGCTTTGTAGACAATATTTTTAGTCTTGCCTTTAGCATCTTTTGGAAGATAGATTTTCAATCTTGCCGCCTGCTTTACTCGCGAAAGAGCAACATACAATTGTCCGTGAGTGAATACCGGCTCTGGTAGATATACTCCCACAGTATCAAAGGACTGTCCTTGTGCTTTATGAATCGTCATTGCATAAGACACAATGACAGGAAATTGTCTTCTCTTGAGTACAAATGGCAGTATACTCTCACTCGGGATCATATCGATCTTAGTAATCACTGCCATTGTATTTTGCTTTCCTGTTAATATTGTCCAATGATAAAGTTTGTATGCAACTCTTTCACTATCAACCTTGTACCATTCAGAAGCCCACTCTTAGGATCCAAGTTTCTTAACAACATCACTACTGCTCCCACTTTCAATTTTAGTAAATGTGGAGGCATTCCAGATGGTTGTTGCTTGTACAGAAACTCTATTGGATATCTCAAATAATCTGTGGATCATCTGAAATGATACTGTCAGCTGAACAATAATCTTTACTCTGACCCTCTAGAAGATTGAGTACTTGATTGTTTAATACATTCGCATCCTCATTTCTAGTGGCCAATATTATCTTGCTGTTCACTGATTCGTCTCCGACCTTGAGCTCTTTTTCCCCAAATACTGCTTTAACGATATCATTCTTTTCAAGGTAATTGCTAGGAATCAAGACTTCATCCTGACCATCATTAATAGAACCATTGCCAATCTTCATTAGCCATTCTGTAAACTCAGGTTGATCCTGAGCTCTCATATTCTCAGAAAGCCTAAGGATCTCAACATGTCTCCACAAACTCGAACTTTGTATTGATGACTCGACAATGTCATTGACAGAGCCTCTCAATAACGTTGGCTGTTTGTCTGAAATCTCCTCCAATACAATAACCTTTCCCCGAAGATCTGCTCGGAATTGCAAAGTCTTCGAAGTACTTCATCTATCGCATTTAAAGCATATTTAGACATCATTGATACTTCATCAATCAGTATCAATGATGCATTTCTTATTCTTGTAGCTTCTGGAGAATTTATTTTAAGCTTTGAAATACTTGCTTCATTCAAGGGAACAGGTAGCTTCATTCCACTATGCACTGTTCTTCCATCAGCAAGTAAATCTGCTGCTATACCTGTAGTAGCCAACTGTATTACACTTTTCTTATCTTTATGCAACTGATAAATTATTGCATTATAAAGATAAGTTTTACCTGTTCCTGCTGGTCCATCTATAAAAAATAATCTTCCTCCTTTTTCAATAGAAGCTACAACATTATCAAAAGCTTCTCTTTGTCCTTTATTTAAATTAGAAATGGTATTTTCTGCCATCTCTAATTGCTGATCATCAAGATCGGTGCTCCAATTCATTGGCTCAGGAAGTCCTAACGATTTTAAACTCCATCCATGATTGCTTAACTTATTTGAAATAAAGTTAAGCAATTGTCTTCTTGATCTTCAGTATAATCATCCATCATATCTTCCTTGAACTTATTATAAAGTTCAACTGGATTTCTTGGACGATTTACTGAGCAGATGTAGCAGAACAACAATCTGACAATGTGAGCAGATTGTGTTGCTACTGCTTCTTCTATAAATCCTTCCCAAACTTTATCCGTGTTTAACAATCCTCTTGCTTCGGCCGCCTCTTCGAAGCTATTTATGTGGTCCCATTAAAACTTCTAAGACTTTCATACGAAGTACTACCTTTAACATTAAGAAGGAGAAGTCTGAGATAAAATCTCTCCTTTTCCATCATAGACACTGCGTACATTCGAGTTATTATTTTGTTGTTGGCTCGAAGTCTTTTCATCCATTCGCCCTTAGAGTATACATAATGATTAGGTATCTCACTATAAAAATACTCACGGGCTTCTGGATCTTCTAAATTTAGCTTAAAATAAGCCAACAACATTGTCTTATCGAGATCACCCCTATTAATTCTCTCGTCTTCTTTGCCTTATTCAAAGATTATTATTTGTTCTTGTGGAAGATGCACAGGAAGTCTTATAACATCATGAGACCTATCATGCATTTTATTTTCTAATAATCTCCACATTGCTTCAGGCGGAGAGACATACCTTGTATTAAGAAATTGGCTAATTTCATTATTGTTTGTCATTTCTAATTCTGCACAATCGCAACCTTTATAAATATATTTAAAAATATACTTGACGGACTTTACTGAAGTGCAGACTTCAACATTAATATGACAATTATATTTAGCCAAAAGATACTTATTATATGGGACCACAAAAGAATTAGAAACCATACTTTTCTTGATTTCCACACATGTATTACTTCTTCTTTTGTATTGAGAATATTCTCTTCTATTTATAATAGTGTTATCACTAAAATCTTTTGGGAATCCTTTAGTACAAACCATTTTCCATACATGGACTCTGTGGATTTGCAATACCACATGGACCATGTATCATATGCTTCAACACTTTATTATAAAGCCCAACATCACTTGTCTTATCAGGAATTTCAGCAGACACATATTGTCATTTTATCGGCAGTGTCTATCTTATCCCTTAGTATAAATAGCATATGGGCATGTGGAAGACCCCTCTTTTGAAATTCAATGCTATACACATGTGCTATTACTTCTCCAAATACTTTTCCTGAAAGAATATCACTTAAAAGAGCCTTTAACTTGAGATTAAAGACTCTAGCAACCAAATCTGGTCGATCTGAAACAGTCTGTCCTTCAAACAGATTGTTTTTAATTTCGGCCAGTTTGGATTGCAGGTCATAGTTATAAACAAATCTGGTTTCCCATGTTTAGTTACTATGGCCATTGCATCATGATACCTTTCCTTCATATTTCTTGGAGACCCTTTGAAATGTGATGGCAATATAATAGGTCTACTTGTTTCTGAAGACCCATTGTTAATATAGTCCACCATTCCCTTGTAGTAATCGACTCTCAGCTTCTTTTGGTTCAATTTAATATAGAGATGAGAGGAGAGGAAATGATGATATTATATAAATAAATTACACACACAATATATTACATACATAAATAAATTTTAAAATAATTTAATAGGATGATAAAGCACTCTTCTTAATTATAGAAACTTGAGGGGTCTGTTTCATAACAGGCATAATTTTACCAACATGTTGCTTAACTCCACTCTCTTGGGCTTCTTTTCCATTCTTAAAAATAGTAATCTTACTTAATATTCCTTAACTCTTTCTACATTTAAATTAAATGTCTCTTTATTCATATTCCTTCTTCTATTGTCTACTCTTATTCCTATCCTTCTAGCATAATTAACATCTACTCCTCCTTCTTTCAATTCTTCAGGAGTAAAACCTTTACCAAGTCTTTGTTTCTTATTGTATCTTATAGTAGGACATCTTACCACAGGACATAATTTCTTTAATGGAGCAGGGTAGATCTTCTTAGCTTTAACAAGTCTATTGTTAGCCCTTCTTAATGCTCTACTTGGTTGATTATGCCATTCTTTTACTCTCTTCATAGTATTTCTATGATTGTTTGGTAAAATGTGGTTATTTTTCATGGGGTTAAAAATTTTTATTTTTTTTCAACCCATGGCTGAAGAAATAAAATCTGTTGTGTCACAAGGAAAGAGAAAGACTGCCTTGGCTACTTGTAAGTGTACTGAAAGTAATGAATTTACTATATTGGTAGATAAAGTACCTTATAAAATACTTAGTAACAGACTTATGTTGGCAAAGATCAAAGAGATTATTTGCGTAGTTGATGAGTCAAATCTTAAGAATCTTAGTTTTAATATTACCACTAAAATTAAAGAAGATGTTGTGACTAATAAAAAGAAAAATGGGGAAGTGGCACTAGCCTATGCAGCAAGAATGGCTTTTGCCAAAGCAATTGTGGCTTATTACGGTACTTATTGTGATGAATGGAAAAAACAAGAAATTAAGAAAGTTTTAATGGCTTTTGATAGATATTGTCTTGTAGGAGATATCAGAAAGAAAGAACCAAAGAAGTTTGGAGGACCAGGTGCACGTGCCAGATATCAGAAATCTTATCGATAAATAAATCTTTTAATATATTTTTAATTTGTAAAAAAATATTAGTGCATAAACAAAAACTAAAATTTATAATATTTAATTATTTCTTTTTAATTGACTAAACAAAATCATATCACTAAACTACAATACATAATAATTTTATATAATAAGACATAAATATTTTTTAATAAAATAATATCATAAAACTACAACATATAAAATAATGATTAATGCATATAATCACATAATTATGTCTATTTATTGAAATACATAACCATATGTTATAAAATTACAATAGAACAAGTTATTTTTATTTGTCCCCTTACAATTTTATGAATACAAATTTAAGATCAAAAATTGGAATATTAGGTGATGAAGATACTATAAATGGATTTATGATTGGTGGTGTAGAATTGGATACTAACAATATTAACCTCTTACAAGTCTCATATAACACCACAGAAGAAGAATTAAAAAAACATTTTAAAAATCTTACTATTAGAAAAGACATAGCTCTGATTCTAATTTGTGATTTTGTATTTGAAAAAATTAGAGAAGAAATTGATTCTTACAAAGAAGATCTTCCTTCTATCATAGAAATTCCTAGTAAAATTAAATGTTAATTAAAACTTTTACATTTTAATATAAACCAAGTAAAAGGCTTTTTTAGTGTTTTATAATCTAATCCACTGACGTAATAAAGTCTCATGTTATTTTTGTAAACTACCATATCTTGCTTATTTCTACATAAATCAGTTTTATTCCCTAAAATTAAAACAGGTACATCAGGGACTGATTTTATAACATCACTAAGATGGAAACCCCCTTCAGAAGTTAAATCGTAAACAAAAATTAATCCATCACATTTTTCAAAATAATTATCCCAAAAATCTCTAAAAATAGACTGACCACCTATGTCATAAATTAATAACGGGGTATCATTGTAATTACAATTGTAAAGGGAATAACCAAATGTCGGACTTATAGAAGAAATATCTAGATTAAATATATTTTTTAAATTGTAGTCTTACCAGCATTGTCTAATCCAACACAAACAATTTTTAATTGACTACCTTCAAATTTCAATTTTCTGATTAATTTTAAGAAAGTCATTTAGAGGATAAAAAAAATTGAATTTTTGACTACGATCAAATTTAAGTCTTTTTATGAAATTGAATGTTAAATTCGATTTCCATTCTAAGTAAAGATTAAGGATTGCGTTCTATTAAAAGTGCTTTTAAAAAATATTTTTTTTTTGCCATGCATAAAAAGCTTTTTTATCAACAGGAAAAATTAGAAGAAAGAGAACTCCCGGAATATTTGTCTTTTCTACCACCAGAATTAAGAAATTGTGATAATAATCTTAAAGAAATTGTATTTAGAAGATGTGTTACCAATAATAAGTAATAATGACAATCTTATTTCATTGTGTCATTCATATACTAATTTACCAATAGAATGTAACTTGTCAGAGATTTCAAATCTATTGAAAAATTATCAGCCTATAAAATCATCTTTTTTTGATACACAGACTAAACAAGAATACACTGATGGATTTAAAACAGCATCTGATAAACAACTTACTAATTTAAAGAAATCAAATAATGAATTAGACCCAGATTCAAATATAGAGAATAATATCATAGAAAGAATAAAAAGTGAAATATTGGAAAATGTCAATAATATCTCATGGGATGATGTTGTGGGACTTGATAATGTGAAAAAAATAATTAATGAAATTGTTGTATGGCCAATGCAAAGACCTGATTTATTTACAGGACTAAGGGGGTCCACCGAAAGGTCTAATGCTTTTTGGTCCACCGGGGACTGGTAAAACTATGATTGGTAAATGTATAGCAAGTCAATGTCAGGCTACATTTTTTAGTATAAGTGCTAGTTCGTTAACTAGTAAATGGGTAGGAGAAGGAGAAAAAATGGTTAGAGCGCTGTTTCATTTAGGAAGAAAAATGCAACCAAGTGTAATTTTTGTAGATGAAATAGACAGCTTGTTAAGTCAACGATCGGAAAATGAAAATGAAGGCAGTAGAAGAATAAAAACTGAATTTTTAGTACAATTTGATGGTGCGGCGACTTCAAACGAGGATAAAATTTTGGTAATTGGTGCTACGAATAGACCACAAGAAATTGACGAAGCAGCTGTGCGTCGTCTTGTAAAACGAATTTACGTATCTTTGCCTGATGAAAATGGTAGGATAAAAATGATCAGAAATCTTGTAAAAAATTACAGAAATAATTTGACGGATCTAGATTTGGTACAAATTGGAAAAATGACACAAGGGTATTCGGGATCTGATATGTTTAATTTATGCAGGGAAGCATCTTTAGAACCTTTTCGTGAAATAGAAGATATAAAAAATTTTAAAACTGAAAATGCTAGAGATATTACAATAAAAGATTTTACAAAAGGAATTAGTCAAATTAAAAAGAGCGTTAGTAATAGAGATTTGGAATTGTACAGTAATTGGAATGATACGTATGGCTCAAAATAAATATTTTTTTTACCCTTTATGATTTACATTTCTAAAGATTGGATTCAATCTAAAGCTCAGTCCTTTATAAATAAAAAAGTTGTCATTATTACGGGGGCTGGAATATCTGTGTCTTGTGGAATTCCTGATTTTAGATCAAAGACAGGAATTTTTAAGGATATTAGAAAAAAATACAAAATTAAAGGGGAAGATTTGTTCAGTTATAAATTTGGATTAGATAATTGTACACGAAATGTATATCTAGATTATATTTACGAATTAAAAAAATTAATTGATTCTTGTAAACCTTCTTTGACTCATGACTTTTTTAACTGGTTTACACAATTTTCTAATTTAAGGGTCTATACACAAAATATTGACGGATTAGAAGAAGTTGCTGGATTGAAAGAAGAAAATTTGGTGTATTTACATGGCAATTTAAAATATCTTAAATGTTTATATTGTGGATCTAATGAAGATTTTGATGATCCAATGTTAATTAAAAAATCATTACAATGTAAAAAATGTGCAAAAAGTCCTAATGAAAGATTAAAAAAAATACCAAGGTATCTTCATACAAATATTATACATTACCATCAAGACCATCCTGATTCGGATTTTATATCTTCTTGCATAAAGGAAGATAGTAGTTGTGATGTCGTCATAGTAGTAGGAACAAGTTTAAATGTTTTTGGAGTACAAAATATGGTAAAGTACTTTAGTAAAATATGTGATCTGCGTATTTTTGTTAATTTGGAAGATTGTAAATCTAACTATAGAAAATACTTTACACATTCTTACAAAGGTACTTCTGATGAATTTTTTGTATGCCTTAAAAAAGAAATAGAAGAATACGATCTTGACGTCTCTTTACAGGATATCTCAATTTATGAAGAAAATGAATCTTCATTAATTAAAGACATGTCTCCAATGAAAAAATCACTGTCAGATAAAAAAATCAAAAAAAGCATGAAAAGGCTTTCTTTATCAAAGGAAGAAATTGTAAACAACTTCCTTTTACTAACGAAGAAGAAATTTATTTAAAACATTCCCAAATATCTGACTCAGAAGGAGAAGATTTGGTCTTTTTTTCTACAACTTTCTCACTGGCTTCCAAATTCGGGATTTTTTTGACTTTGTTCTTACTCTTTAGTTTTTTTATCTTATGTTTAAGTTTTTTTATTTTAATATCTTTAAAATTTAGTTTGTCTTTCAAATCTATAAATAGATTTAACCCTTGAAGCTCGGTATTAAATGTGTTTACCTTTTCTATTAATAGTCTTTTAGTTTCTTCATTCTTTACTTTTCTTTGTAAAAAATTTTCTTTAATTTGATTTAAATTTACTTCTAAATATCTGAAATCAATACCTTCTAAATGATATTTTATTTTGCTGATAAAAAAACATTTACAACTATCAAAAAGAGTGTTTACAGAAATCGTCTCTAGATTTTCCTGTATTTCAATAATATATTTGATAATTTTTGTTTTTAATTCAGGCATACCATTTTTATAATTTTTTAGTTTTTGTTCCAATGACTTGTTTTCATAATCTAAATCATTATTCTGTTTTTTAAAATTGTCAACAATATTAGACATTTTTAACTTTTGTTCATCGTATAAAGATTTCATTTTGTCATTTTGTTTTTTTAAGTCATTAATTTTAACTTCATTTATTGCCTTTTGAGTTTGTAGATTGTTATTTAGAAGTTGTAAAGAGTTTATCTCCAATTTAAATTTTTTTGTTTTCATCTTTTAAATATCTATTTTTTATTTTTAACAATTGTTTTTTTGTATATAATTTATCAAGTTTGGTAAGTATGTATATTTTGACATCTGAAAAATTTTCTTTTTTATTTTTAGTCACCAATTTTGCTTCTTTACTTAAGTTTTTATTTAATGAAGTAATTGGTAAAATATTTGCATCGTATTTTCTATTTTGATTACAAATCTCAAACTTTTCAATTGGAAGTTTATTGGGTAAATGTTCAGTATTATTATAATTTGAATAATTAACCTTTTCAGTTTTATTAAGTACATTAGTGTCAATATTATTAACCCTAGATTGTGAAATGTTTGTTATGGTGTTATTATCATAACTTTCTCTTTGTTTAACCTCTTTAATTTCTTGATTGTAAATTTGGCTTTGACATAAGGGAGATATGGTTTTTTTATCGAAGTATTAAAAATACTTTGATCTTGGTTTTTACTTAACTCTTCAGAAGAATTTTCAAGTTGTGAAATACTTGACATTTGAAATGAAACATTTTCTTTTATGTCTATTTCCTTAGCTTTTTTATTTTTAAATAAAATTATTGGTTTAGGTTTCATCGGTGTTGAATACTTAAATTTAGAATTATCTTCATGCATAAATTAAAAAAATAATTTTTTAAATACTTTTTTTGCATAAACAAAACAGTTTGTTTGTTTATAAACTTCTAATACTTTTAGCAAAAATTAAAATAAACTTTTCTAAACAGTTTTTGCATATAATATATAAAGTTATAAAATAAACATTTTTTATATAGTATATAAAGTATTATCATACTTCTTGCTAATTAAAAACGTTATTACTTACATTTTGCTAATTATAAACTTAATTACAGAACTATTTGTGTTATAAAAAAAATTATTTACATAACATTTTTGGGTTCATGTCGAAAACACGCCGTTTTTAAAAAAAAAATATTTAACCCCTAAAATGTCAAGAAAATCTGCATTTGAAATAATTAGTTCAGAGCAAATTTATTCAGACGATGAATTAATGGACTTATTAATAAATGAAAATTTTATTAATAGAATGTTTGAAACGCCATGGTTAGGAATGGTTGGCTTATGTAAGCTTGGACTCTTCAAAAACAATATATTATGTAATATATGTGAAGATGTTCCAAGAATGTGCCTTACAAAGCGAAAATCGTCTCCAGATGGGTATGTATGGTCATGTCGACGTCCTTGTACACATTCCTGTACAATTAGAACCGACAGTTTTTTCTACGACTATAAAATAAGTATGAAAAAGATTATACAAATATTGTATAAATACCTATCTGGAGATCTTTTTTTAGACATCTCTTACAACTTAGACGTCAACAGGGTGACTGTAAGCAACATTGTTTCATTATGTAGAGAAGTAATATGTGATTACATATTTCAAAATAATGAAAAATTGGGAGGAATAGACGAACAAGGAAATCCCAAAGTTGTTGAAGTTGATGAGAGTATGTTCTTCAAAAGAAAGTACAATAGAAAACGATTAAGAAATGGGCAGTGGTTTGTAGGTGGTATCGAACGTGGAACAAAAAAATGTTTCATCGTGCCAGTCGAAAATAGAAATTCAGCCACTATAGCTGAAATTTTAAATGAAAATGTACTTCCGGGATCTTAAATAATCACCGATGAATAGCGCGCATATGGTGCAGCTATAAGAAATCTCAATGATCAGAGCGATGCAAGGTTTGAGCATCAGACAATAAACCATTCTTTACATTTTGTGGATCCTGAAAAATGCAGACGTTCACACACAAGGGATAGAAGGATTATGGTCTAGGACTAAAGCCTATTTAAGAAAAAAAACAGGACTTTCCCAAGAACAACATTACGACTACCTTATTCAATATATATGGGAGTATAAAACTGAAAAAAGAAAGCGTATTAACAAGTTATTTTTATTATTAAAGCATTTTAGGGGTTAAATATTTTTTTTTTAAAAACGGCGTGTTTTCGACATGAACCCATTTTTGTGTAATTAAAAAATTATTTAATTGGTTGTTTAATATCTAATACTACTCTAATATTCATTGCTAAAAGTTCACTACAAAGGTATTTAAATACATAAGGCATTTCTATAGTATTAAAAATTTTACCTCCACACACACATTTATCATTATTTGTGAATAAAATACTTCTACAAGTACAACAATAAGTGAAAACAGAATGATCACTACATTTCAATAATCTATCATTTAATAAATAAGGTGTTCCATGAGCAATCATAGCATCCCTTTCCATTTCTCCAAATCTTACTCCTCCTAAATTTTTTCTACCACCAACAGGTTGCCTTGTTGTAGCTACGACAGCGCCTGATGCCCTAACTTGATATTTGTCATTTACCATGTGTCTTAGTCTTTGATAAAAAACCACACCAATAAAAATATCAGTTTTAAATTCATTTCCAGTAATGCCGCTGTACATTGGTTCGTTACCATAAAAATTAAAGCCTTGTTTTTTTAATTGATCGCCAATCGAAGAAGATGAAATCTTTTCTAAATTATCATCGTTATTATCTAAAAAAGCATTTTTTTCAAAAGCTGTACCATCTTGAATTTCTCCTTCACAACAACCAGATTTACCTGCCATACTTTCAATCAACATTCCTATTGTCATTCTTGAAGGAAAAGCATGTGGATTGATGATAATGTCTGGTACAATTCCTGTTTCTGTAAATGGCATGTCTATAGAAGGCCAATGCATAGAGCAAACACCCTTTTGACCATGTCTACTACAAAATTTATCTCCAATATTAGGATTTCTTACTATCCTAAACTTTATATTTGCACACATATTCTCATTTTCAAAAATATATCTACACTCTCAATGAGGTAACCATCAGTACTCTTGCAAATAACAGGAGTTTCTTTTCCACCCAAATCAACATATTTGTAAAAAACATCACCAGAGTCAATTTTTAAACCAACTTCCGGTAAAAATGAAAATCTACAATCTTTAGGAAGCTCAATTTTTTCTACTTTATAAACATACCCAGTAAAAAGACCTCTTTCCATACTTCCTTTGTTTATAACCATAGCATCTTCCATATCATAAGCTGTGTAACTGAGTACAGCCACAATGCAATTGATTCCTAACGGAAAATCTTCAACTAAATTATATTTTTTATTTCGCACAACGGGGTGTTGCGTGTAATTAAGCATGTAAATTTTCGAGTCATTTCTCGTTTTTAAATTGTTAACAGGATGTCCCATACTTTGCTTTGCCATTTGACACTGATACATGTTTCTTGGAGATTGATTATATTCCGAAAATGGAGTCAAACTAGCAACAATACTAAAAATATTCTGATTATCAATTTCTTTATATTCGAAAATGGCACTTTTTTCTGGATTATCTTTCTTCAGCTTGATGTCTTGAAGATTTATGTCTAAAAACACCTGTTCCATAATTCCAATTTTTTCCACTTTATTACTCTCCTTGTGCAAAATAGGTCTTATAAGCCTAGCAATCGTATTAAATATATTCACAGTTTCATACAATTTTAGACCATAACAATGTACAATCTCTATTTGTAAATCATTATCTCTTCTATATTTTCCTATCCTTTCCACAAGCTCTTTTGGATTTACAGTGTAGCCAATTAATTTACCATTATAAAAAACGGTCACACCATTTACACATTGACGAAAAATGGGAATTAATCCAAAATTATAAATAACATTATAATCAAAACAACACGGTTTACTAACTAAAGAAGCAGCAGATGTTAAATGTGTTAAAAGTCCACATGGGGTCCCATCAGGTGTATGCACCGGACAAAAAAAATCCCCAACTTTCCGATCTTAATTTACGAACACCTGTTGTTCTAACTTCTTGAAAAAAAGATCCTCTATTTGAACTTCTAAAATGACTAATGTATCTGTAAAAATTAATTCTTTCTGCTATTATACAAAATCCCGCACTTTGCAATATATCACTTGAATTTTGTATATTAATATTTCCTGTGGATAAAAATGATTCAAAACCTCTTCCTACATTAGTACAATCTAAATATTTAAAAGCATGTAAACAGTCTTCTAATGTTAACTTATATAGTTCCTCTTTAACATCGCTCTCTTTCTTTTTATTTTTTTTACGAATTAACGTACGAGCGTGTAAAGCTTTAAAATTCCTTTTTAAATCTTCAAGTTTATCTTTCCAAATATTAGCGAAAAGTTGTGTTTCGGTTAACATTTCATGAGAAGATGGAGAATCAGAATCTTCTGGTATAATTGTACCTTTAACTAATGCAAATAGTTTTTTTATTGCGTAAATTATAAAGTAAAATTTGTCTCGTGAATCTGTCAAGTGCGGGCAGACAAAATCTTGCAAAATCTCGTTACAAGCCTCTTCATTTGTACTACATCCCATCATCTGTCTAAATCTAGAACCAATATATTCTACACATTCTTTTTTTGAAAAAACTTTTTCATTTGATGACTTTTTTAATGGAACAGACATGTAAATGTCTTGATCTAGTATATTAAAAAGTTCCTCATCTGTTGTATTAACCAAAGCTTTTAAAATAATAACTACCGGAATGTGAAATTCATTTCTTCTTCTAAAAAATCTAAAAAATACATCACCGTCTACGCTATAATGTAAATAATTAACGTGACCCAACTCATCATCACCCACACTTCTAATATAAATGTAATGATCAGTATAGTTTTTATTTTTTGGTGGTCTAGTCAAAGCAAAGGCAACATTTCTCTTTTGCATGATATGAAATCGAACTAATTTATCAAGGCCGTTTATAATAAAATAACCGCCAATATCATTTTCATCTTCGTCAATAGCATTTGGATTCGGTTCGTCAATTAGATGACAATACCCAGATTTTACCATGATAGGAAATCCCCCACAAAATCGTAATTCAGAAAGTACTAGTTTATCGTCATAAAATAAATTGAATTTAATAAACAATTTCCCTTTATAAGTAGTATTTGTCAATCTTGCCTCTCTTGGCAAAAGTCTTCTATCTAAACTTATATTGTTTTTTTCCGTTATAAAAGGCTGATGAATTGTAAAATCCGAAATTTCCATTTTAAAATTGTCTATAACAAGAGGTTTTATTTTTTTAATAATATTTTTGAATACTTTATTGTAAAATATTGCATTATAAGATTCAATATGTGGTTTTGTAATGTCTTCTATTTTCATATGGGCAATCAAAAAAAATATTTTTTTTTCCGTTATTGTTGTAACCCACAAAAAATGAAATTATTAGTAGTGGAATTTGAAGATCAAAATGGTCAACCATTATCAGAAAAAATGCAAGTACCAGACGTTATTACTGTTGACCAACTTAAATCGTTAATAAATACTTCATTATCATTGTATATTAATGGTACACCAATATTAGAAACTTTAGTTTTAACTATTGGAGAGTTAAATCTCAATAATGAAGAAGTCATCAAAATTAGAACAAGTCAAGAAGAGCCCGCTGCGCAAGCAGCTACGTTTTGTTCTTCTTCGTACAGTGGGCATGAGGGACCAGTTTTATGTCTTAAATATGATGATATATTAATAACTGGCGGAAGTGATTGTACAGTTAGATTTTGGGATGTTACAACAAAAACACAAAAGAAAATTGTTAAAAAACACAACCATTGGGTTCAATGTCTTAGCATTTCTAATTGTAAAAAATATGTTGTATCTGGATCTATTGATGGAGATATAAAATTATTTGATCGAGAAGGAGAATTTATTAGAAGTTTTATTGGCCATAAAGATGCTGTTATTGCTATTAAATTTTTTAAAACTATGATAGTATCGGCATCTCGTGACAAAAGTGTTAAAATTTATGATTTTAATGGAAAATGTTTTTTTTCCTATGGACACGTAAAGCCAATTACTTGTCTTGCTTCCAATGAAGATTGCATTGTTTCAGGAGGTAGAGATGGAAAAATCAAAATTTATAAAGGAGAGGCAAATTTAAGTGAAGTTAATGGACACGGGGCTGGTATTAATTGTATTGACATGAATGGATCGTATATGGCCAGTGCTTCCGATGATGGAAGTATTGTTATATGGAAAAATTTTATTGTCCACAAACGTGTTAAACACGAACGAGAAGTAATTTCTGTGTCACTTGGTTCAAATAATATTTACTTGGCTAGTGGGTCATTTGATAAAACAGTACGTTTATGGTCAGTAGAGACAGGAAAAATGGTTTTGAAATATTTCCATGTAGATTTTGTTTACAAAGTGATGTTGCTTAACGATCTTATTATTTCTAGTTCTAAGGATAAGACGGTGAAGATGTATAGAATTTCTAAAAAGAAACTTATTAGAGATTTTATTTGTGATGATGAAGTTTATTGTTTTGATTATTATAATAATCAATTAGTATGTGGCACAAAAAGTAGCAAAGTATATTTTTTTAATTAAACGTTATAGATATTTCTTTTTTGTTATAATTGACTTTTTGTAAAAGCAATTTAAATGAGTCGACCATTAGAAGATGTAAATATAAAAATTGATTTTTTATAAATAAGTCGGCTATTAGAAGATGTAAATATAAAAACTATTCTTTATAAATAAGTCGGCTATTAGAAGATGTAAATCTTATTCAAGTTAGAAGTTAGTCGTTTATAAAAGAAGATGTAAATTTAATTTAAGTTTTAATTTATGCCATTTTATAATTTCCAGTAAACCATTCCCAGAATCTTCTAAATTTCCCTTTTTTAATTTCTCCTCTCATAAATTTCTCGTATTGACGTAATACTTTTTCATCATAATCGTGTCTTTTTATGTAGTCTTTTGGTATTTCTGAAGGTCTTTTTTCTATTTCCATTTTTTTTATAAATTTAAAAGGTTTGTATTTAATTTCGCATTTTTTTAAATCTAAAACATCTTTGACTTGTCTATTAAATGGATACAATCTTTCTGAGGCTTCTAATTTTTTATTACCTATATTTCCTTCATATTTATTTTTTAGTCCCCTAACTTGTCTTTGGTACCAAAGGTAGTCAATAAATGAATGATGATGCCAAAAGATTGGATCATTAGGACTATACATTTGTGTCATGTCTCCTCCTAGATTTGAATGTACCAGTGCATGGGGTACAAGTTCTAAAATATCTCTAAATTCATTGTAAGAACTTTTATTATTAATTAGTCTTTTTATATCTTTTTCATTGTACAAAGGGTCTATGTCTTGTTTGGTTCTTTCTAGGCAGTGTTTGTGAGGAAAAGTCACCATAAAACATTCTGATATTCCCCAATACTCATCTTTAAAAATAAAAGATTTACTAGGGTCATTTGCATCTATAGACCAGTCCCAGTACGGGATTGTAATTTCCGGGTCCTGAGTCAGCATTTGTAAAATTGACTCAACATGAAGAAGAAGCATCCTATGCCATGGGAGAAATCTTCCATTTTTATGAGCGTAAGAATCAACATCTACGTGTATTTTAGCTATGTCTGCTAAATAGCCTTTTTCTTTAAATAATAAAAAAGCTTTTTTATATTTTTCCCATTCGTTTTTAGACATGTCTCTTATTTCTTTTCTGACTAAAAGTTGAGAAGTGAGAAATTTGATAAGAAGAAATATTTTCATGCAAAAAAAAATTTACTATTTTAATTTATATAGTCTTATTTTAAATTATTAAATAATTATTAATGTATGTATTATAAAAGATTATTAATGTATGTATTATAAAAGATTATTAATGTATGTATTATAAAAGATTATTAATTTTTATATTATAAGTCACTCAATAAGTTAATATTATAAGTCACTCAATAAGTTAATATTATAAAAGATTATTAATGTATATATTTTAAGTCACTTAATAGGTTTCTATTATCAGATACTCAATAAGTTAATATTATAAGTCACTTAATAAGTTAATATTATAAGTTTACATTATAACTTCAAAGATATTTTTTTAAATTTACCCATGAATTTTATAAAAGCAATTGATAAACCAATAGATTACCATGGACAAGAACTATCAAGAAAATTATTTTATGTCATTATTTGCTTAGGATATGCTTTCTCTCTTCTAACTGGTATTATTTTTAGTGATCTTAAATATACTTTATTTCTAGGAAGTCTAACAGTATTCTGTGTTTTTTTAATTTGTGTACCATCCTGGAAAATGTATAGAAAAAACCCTTTGAAATTTAAAGAAAAGACTTCTTAAATAAACAATTTATTTTATTAGCGTTTTTATATTTAAAAACTCTTAAAAAATACTTGAGAATAAGTTTCGATTATGTGTTGTAAATCTCTTATAAGTCTAATTAATTATTTCTAGTGTGGTAGACTATAATTTAATAATTTATAAGCATTTGTAACTTTTGTAAGAAGGTACATCTGAAATCCATTTAGTAGAGGTT
This sequence comes from Leucinodes orbonalis, assembly GCA_019425675.1. Lineage (NCBI taxonomy): Eukaryota > Metazoa > Arthropoda > Insecta > Lepidoptera > Crambidae > Leucinodes > Leucinodes orbonalis. The sequence goes on along the minus strand of PQWD01000862.1, from coordinate 30,289 downwards.
TAACAGACTGTTAAGCTTTAGCATTTGTTTGTGTAGTACAGTCTACAAAATAAAGATTCATATTGTTTATCTCACTTATAATTTGTTAAAATTATTCTCTTACGTAACAAGGACCTATTGGAGTATTTGCTAATGCATAAAAGTCAAGATTGAAAGTAAAATATGTCTTAATCAATTAGTCTAGAAATCATTTTTTCTCTATTATTCTCAAAGCTATATATTGCTATTAACAATATGTAAAGTCTAATGATTAAATAAATTGTAAAGTTTCTTTATATTAAAAATTACGTCATGTTTTTATTAATAAACCAAAATGTCTAAAAATAATTTCACTTGTTTTTATAGCTATTATAATTGTATAGAGAGATCTTAGATTAGTAATTAATTATTACTGAGTTAATTTACCATATATTTGTAAATCATCATTTTATTAATTTTTGTGGAAGTAAAAGCATTGATTAGTGATTTTATAAATTTTTGTTATTAGATTTATTGAACATTCTTAATATTATTAAATTTAGTGTATATTCTTAATGTCAAATTAATATAACGCAATTTACATTTTTAAAATGTCATGAATATCAATTACGTGTATTAACTCTTACAAAATATAAATTTATATAAAAGGAAAATTACAACCAAACGAATTATATTTTTTATAAAATAAAGTTAACCTTAATTAAAACTTAAAATTGAAATATTTGCATAAATATGAAAAATCCTGTACTTAATGTTAATACTTTTCTTGCTAATACAGGAGACATATCTTTTTTAATGCTAAATTCTGATGAGTTGTCTTTTATTGATAACCCTTTTGTTTTAGAAGAATACAAATATTCTACAAAAATTACTAGTATATAGAAAAGAAAGATCCTTACAGACCACATAAAACTAGAGGGTAAAGGCGGAAAAGAAGGTCTTTGTCTCGAGTGTAATAAATGGTTTAAATTAAAAAATAGTAGTTACTGGTACCATATGAATTTTAAACATGGTATAAGTTCAAAAGGTATAAAATATCCTGAACCAGAAATACGAAAAAATAATGGAATATTTGAAGGATTCTGTAATTTATGTGATAAGTGGGTACCTCTTGGTCTTATAAAATATGAAAAAAATTGGAAATTTAATTGGTATAGACACTGTCAAAAAGTTCATAAAACATAAATAAAATCAATAAAGAGCTTACATAATGATGTATCAATTCTAAAACAATACTAATTATATTATAAAACAATACTAATATTTATTAAAACAATACTAATTATATTATTAAAACAATATTTATTATGTTATTAAAACAATACTTATAATATTATTAAAACAATACTAATTATATTATTAAAACAATACTAATTTTATTAATTTTCATAGTATAAAATTAAAACAAAAAGTTTAATTAAAAAATATTCATACAAATTAATATTTATGACAATTTATGAAAATTGTCATAAATATTTGAGACAGCAGTAAAAACATTTAATTATGAAAAAAAAAACGATAGATAATTTTTTAAACAAATTAAAATACAAATTTATTTATTTTCTACTTTTTGTATTTTTTTATAAAATCATCAATTTCTTCTAATTCAATAAATTTATGATTTTTAACAGCTTTTTCGATATCTTCATTTTCTAATTCTTGATCAATAAAAAACGGATTAGGCTTAATTTCCATTTATGGGATACAAAAAATCCTTTTTTATAATTTCAAAATAAATTAATATAGATTAATCATTTGTCAGTTTGTTTCTTAAAACAAACAAACTGTTTATACTTTATGCAAAAAAAATATAAATAATTTTTTTTATCCTTACATGACAGAAATAAAAATCGATCCTCTGAAATTTTCTTTTAGAATTGAAAAAATTAGAAAATTAATATCAGAACCATTACTTATCATTTTAGGAAGTCGATCTGATTTAGAACAAGCAAATTTAAACTCTGCTTTATCTAATTATCTAATGGGATATGAATTTCCGAATACTCTTATTTTGATTGACGAAGTTATAAAAATTTACAGTCATAAAAAAAAGCTTGAAGTTTTGAAGGTCTTAAAAAATGTAGAATTAATAAGTTTAGAAAAGGAGTAATATCCAAGATATTATTGGAAATTTATCATCTTATAAAAAATTATGTGTTGTTGATAAACATAAAATTGAAGGGGTTTTAAGTCAAAATATTCTTGATAGTCTAATTTGTGTTGATGTGAGTAGGGAAATTCAAAATTTATTTTTGTACAAAGATGAAGATGAAATGGTAAATTGTAAAAAAGCAGGTGTAGTTGTTAAACATATTATTAAACATTGCACTGAAGCTATTAAAAATAATTCATTAGAAGAAGATAAATTAGAAAAAATTATTGATATGGCAATAGATGGTATTGATAACGATGATATAGAATATTCATTTACTCCTGAAATATCTAAATATTCGTTTAGAATTGGAATTAGATATAATGGATATTGTGCAGAAGGTGGAAGAACTGTATTTAGTGATCTAAATATTTTTTACAATGCTCAAAAGTTTATTCTAGGGCTTATCAGACCTGGCGACAATTCTAAAATTATTTATGAAAAAGTTTCGGAATATTTACGTAATAATGATTTAGACGTGGATGATAACTTTTTATATACGACTGGTATTAAATGAAGAGGTAAGCTTTAAAACAGAATTTAGAATTTTAAATGGTTTAGTTTTTGTATTAAAACTTACTAACGGTTCGTCAATTTTAAGTAATATATATGGACGATTCTCCTGTTTTTTTAACACCCAATGATAATTTTGAAGATTTTTTAGATACTCGTCCAAGATTTAGAGACAAAACAATGAATTAGATATATTAGAGAAAGAACATCAAAAAGAATTATTAGATAAGTTAATAGAAGAAAGATTAAATTTTTATAAAAATATCTATACAAATACTGAGACAGAAGATGTTGAAAAAAAATATCAACCATATCAGAAAGAAAGTCTTATACCAAGAAAAGGCAAAATATATGTTGATTCGAATAATAATGCTGTTTGCATACCACTAAGTGTATAATTTCCTATACATGTCAGCAATATAAAAAACGTTGTATTGGTGGACGAGACGGTCCTTAAGTTTAATTTTGAATTTGTAAATGGAAAAAAATAATTTCTTTCTACTATTAAAAGCATAAACGTGTATGAAAAAAATGGAAGACAAATTTATGAAGAAATACAAAATTTGAGAAATACATATTCTGTATCTTCTGATAAGGAGATTGTTAAACAAGATAAATTAATTGAAAAAAGTAGTAAATTCGGTTTAGAAGAAGTATTTATGAGAACAGATATTAAGACAGCCATAAAAAAAAGAAAAGCTTCAACACTTGAATTACATGAAAATGGATTTAGATTTGTAGATGAAAAGTTAGATTTGTTATTTTCTAATATAAAACATATTTTTTTTATTAAGGGAGATGTACAAAATAAGACTATTTTGCATTTTAATTTGATAAGTCCTATTATAGTTAATTCCAAGAAAACAAAAAATGTACAATTTTATCAAGAAGCTAGTTCTAATTTGGCTTACAATACTCATAAGAGAGGAGATGATCATATGGAATATTTAATTGAAAGAGAAGAATTGGATAAGCAAAAAGACTTAATTTTATGTTTGAAAGTTTTGTCTCTAAAATCGAAAATGAAACTTCTTTAAAAGTTCAAAAACCGAAGGATGGTTTTACAGGTGTTCCATTTAAGGAGTCGGTTTTGATTCATAAAACCCACGAATGTCTAGTTGCCTTGTACGAACAACCTTTTTTTGTTTTGACTCTAGAGGATATTGAAGTTGTTAATTTTGAAAGAGTAGTTTACAATGTTAAGACTTACGATGTAGTTTTCATTTTTAAAGATTATTCTATTGCTAAAATCTTGTCTATTGAGTCATCTTTTATGTCTAAATTTAAAGATTATTTGGATTCTAATAATATTGTCTATATGGAAACTATTTTTAATATCCAATAAATGTTCTTAAAAAAATCCAAGAAGATCCAATTGCTTTTTATGCAACCGGTGGATGGACTGAATTATTAGTTGAAGATAAGGAGAGTGAAGAAGAACAAACCGAAGAAGAATCTGACGAAGATAACTCTTCATCTTCGGAATCAGATGAGGAATCTGAAGTGTCTACTGTAAGTTCTAGTATATTAGAGAAGAAAGCGACTCTAGTGAAGAAATGGAAAGTAGTGAAGAATTTTCTGATAGCAGTGATGATGGAAGGAAAAGAAGAAGAAGATAAATTAAATATTAAGTTTTTATTTTCTTTTTTCAAGATTTACATTGCTTCTTGTCGTGTATTGAAGTGCTATAGACCCAAAAATAAACCATAAAATTGTATACAACCACACTAAAAAGACACACCACCACATACCAATGATAAATGTATTGTCCGTATGTACAAATGTTTCCCCTGGTATTCTATTTGATCCATCGTAAAAAGTTGTACCGTTAAATTGATTTTGTAAAAGTGCAGTATACGCGTAATAAATTGGTGATAAAAAAATCAACCACCTTAACCATCCGGGTATAACACTTGTACTACCAAAAGCGCCACTATAAACTGTAAATAAAAGTATAAATGTCGAACCAACAATTTGCGCAATATTTTGTGCGGGGGGAAATTGTGCTAATTGTTAATCCAAAAACAATTGCAAAATTAATTAATGATGCGTAAATAATCAAACATATAAAAAACCGACCCGCATTTGAATTTAGTCCTATAATCCAATACAAAGCTGATAAATAAGACAGTTCATAAATCATATTAAATGGTATTTCTGATACGTATTTTGCTAAAAATGCTGTATATCCTGTGTACATCCCAGATCTTCGTTCTCGAACTATAACTCGTTTTTCTTCAGGAAAGACATTAAAAATTGGTGCGCAAATACCAAATAACCCATTTAGTACTAAAAATGTGAGTGATCCTCTTCTACTAGTCACTTCGTCTACTGTATAACCCATTCTAAGATATGCTAATCCAAAAATCAATATAAAAATTATTTTTTGTATAATTTTAATAATTAGATATGAACCTTTTCTCCAATATTCAGATATATTTCTTTTCAATAAAATAGGAAATAACAACTTTTTTGTTGATACCCTCGTCACTTGTAACTTTATTTGTAAGTTTAGGAGTGTGTTGTACATTTTTTGACATCCACTCGTCATTAATAAAATTAATTTTTTCATAACAATCTTTTATTACTTTATCATTTCTAGTATCTAAAGATATAACATCTAAATAGAAATCTGTTGGATTAGTTTTAGGTGGTAAAGAATACCCGCATTCTTGAAAGAAATCCCCACATTCATCAAATGGTCCTTCATAAATCATTTTACCTTGAGAAAGTAATATAACTCGCGAAAAATATTGAATTTGTAAATAAGATGGTTGATGAATAGTAACTAATATAGTTTTCCCCATATTAGCCAATTTAAGTAGTAATTCTAATATGTTAACAGCATTAAATGAATCCAAGCCACTTGTCGGTTCATCTAGAAATATAACAGGTGGGTTACCTAGTAATTCAACTCCTATCGATAAACGTTTTTTTTCACCACCACTCAAACTACAAACAAAATTGTCTTTTAGTTTTACTAATCCTAAAATGTTCATGATATCTTCTACAGAAGTATCTGATTCTTTAACCTCTTTACAAAAGTTTAGAGTTTCATATACAGTTTGGTTTTCATAACCGTAAAATTCTTGTTCTACGTATCCCATAATCCTAGGCCATTCATTGTTATTTCTAGGATTTGAATTTAATAATATCTCGCCTGTTAGATTCATATTTATAGGAAGACGGCCCGCTAACGCATTTAGTAAAGTTGTTTTACCCGCACCACTTGGTCCCATAAGAGCTGTCATTGATGATGGTCCTACAATACCAGAAATATCTTTTAGTAACTGTTTATTGTCGCTAGTAAAAAGATTAAGATTTTTCCATATTAATTCGTTTTCTATGGTATTAAAATTCATACTAAGGGGTATTTGTTTATTAAAAATAATATAACTTTAAAAAATAAATTATAAAGTCATTGAAAGAAACAAACTATGAAGTTGACGTCATACATTATATTATAATATTAAGTATATACTTAAATTGATTTATATAAGATAAAACACTAATATTAAATATGATTTATAAGTAATTAGATTTTGTGTATTAAAACTTAATCCTTTTACAACTACTTAATTCTTTTACAACTTATTTATTGCAAGTCATTTGCGAGCTCTTTATTATAATAGTAACTTACTATTTCTAGTAATATAAATATTACAACTAAATAGTATTGTTTAATATTCTGTTATTAATTAGAAAAACAAAGATATAATCTTTAAGAAACATGAAAATATTATTCAAATATTTATAAACAAGTAATCAAAATGTAAGCTCAATAAAAATATTTATTTCGTATAACTTTTTATTTAAAAGATACCATTTAAAATAATTTAGATTTAAAGATGTATTTTGTATAACTTTCAATTTAAAAGATACCATTTAACTTTAGATTTATAGTCTTTATTAGTAAACAAGTCACAAGCATTTTTAAATAGTACAAGAAATTAGTTGTATACATTTAATAATAAATCCTTTAATTATTCCTTTACTTCTAAATGTAACAGAGAAGGATCCACATTGACTGTTTTTATGCTAGTCCCCCTTACAAAGCACTCTTTAAAAAAAAGATTTTGTCCATCTACTTCTTCCATATTAAGATTTACAATGTGTAAATTCATCAATAAATCACACCTTCTTAATAAGCCTCTACATTTTGAACCACTTTTGAGTTCAAAATTAATATATTTATTTTTACTTAATCTTACTAAGGTGAGTGGATACATGAGGGTAAATATAATATTAATTTATATTTGATATTAATTTGTAGTTATACTTAATGATTTGTAGGTACATTTAATATTGATAGTACAAATACTTACTATTACATTATAAATAATATTATCTTTTATAAATGTAATCAACAACAGTACCCCTTACAAATACAGACTTAAATGGAATAGTATTATCTAATGTAAAACATTGTCCGTTTATTACAAACAAATTTAGGTATCCATCTATTGATACTAGAGTTCCTGAAATTTAGTATCATCATTTTGTTTAATAAAAATTTCAGTACCAACAAATTTTAAAATATCAAATTCATTTTCCATTTGAGGGGTCTAAAATTTTTTAGCATAAGTGATTTAAATATAAAATAGTACAAAAATAATATAATATAATATAATATAATATAATATAATATTAATATAATATAATATAATATAATATAATAAATATAATATAATTAATATAATATATATAATATAAATATATATATAATATAATATAATATAATATAAATATAATATAATATATAATAATATAATATAATATATAATAATATAATAATAATAATAATAAATAATAATAATAATATAATAATAAAATAATAATAATAATAAATAATAATAATAATAATAATAAATAATATAATATAATAATATATAATAATAATAATAATAATAATAATAATAATAATAATAATAATAATAATAATAATAATAATAATAATAATAATAATAATAATAATAATAATAATAATAATAATAATAATAATAATAATAATAATAATAATAATAATAATACAAATATAGAACAAAGGTACAAAGATTCTACAAATATAAAAATACAATATAAAGGTATAAATACAATACAAATATAAAAATATAATATAAATTACAATATAAAGGTACAAATATAAAAAAAAGTAAAATTTTATTCCTCTTGAGATATTTCTATNTATTCCTTTACTTCTAAATGTAACAGAGAAGGATCCACATTGACTGTTTTTATGCTAGTCCCCCTTACAAAGCACTCTTTAAAAAAAAGATTTTGTCCATCTACTTCTTCCATATTAAGATTTACAATGTGTAAATTCATCAATAAATCACACCTTCTTAATAAGCCTCTACATTTCGAACCACTTTTGAGTTCAAAATTAATATATTTATTTTTACTTAATCTTACTAAGGTGAGTGGATACATGAGGGTAAATATAATTAATTTATATTTATAATTTGTAGTTATACTTAATGATTTGTAATAGATTAAATATTGATTTGTATATTTAATATTGATAGTACAAATACTTACTATTACATTATAAATAATATTATCTTTTATAAATGTAATCAACAACAGTACCCCTTACAAATACAGACTTAAATGGAATAGTATTATCTAATGTAAAACATTGTCCGTTTATTACAAACAAATTTAGGTATCCATCTATTGATACTAGAGTTCCTGAAATTTTAGTATCATCATTTTGTTTAATAAAAATTTCAGTACCAACAAAATTTTTAAAAATATCAAATTCATTTTCCATTTGAGGGGTCTAAAATTTTTTAGCATAAAGTGATTTAAATATACAAATAGTACAAAAATAATATAATATAATATAATATAATATAATATAATATAATATAATATAATATAATATAATATAATATAATATAATATAATATAATATAATATAATATAATATAATATAATATAATATAATATAATATAATATAATATAATAATAAATAAATAATATAATATATAATATATATAATAAATAATATAATTAATATAATATAATATAATATAATATAATATAATATAATAAAATAATAATATAATATAATATAATATATATATATAATATATATAATATAATAAATAATAAAATAATAATAATAATATATAATAATAATATAAAAATAAATAATAAAATATAAAAATAAAATAATATATAAATAATACAAATAAAAAAATATAATAACAAATACAAAAAAATAATAAAAATATAATAGAAAGATACAAATATAATACAATACAAATTACAATATAAAGGTACAAATATAAAAAAAAGTAAAATTTTATTCCTCTTGAGATATTTCTATAAATGTATAAGCAAAATTTGTATCCCCTTCTTCTTCATTACTGTCTTCTATAATTCTTTCACTTTTCCATTTTTCACTGATTTTAATAAACTTTTTTATTAATTTTTCCCCTGTACAAATAAAAATTACATATTCTTTTGGAAGACCGTACCTTAAAAAGCATTCTATAAAAAGTTTTGATATTTTCAAATGGACTAAAATTTTATAAAGTCTAATAGAATTCTCTTTTATAAAATCTTCTAACTCATCATCTTCACTAACAGGTAAAGGAAGAGTATTAATTTCTTTAATATGAAATCCATTTGTAAGACATTCTTTCTTAAAAGTTTTTAAATCTGTTTTAAGAATTAAAATTTTATATAAATAATATTTTTATCTTCTTCTATTTTTCCAAAGTCTCCTCACTGGCTATTTCCGAATTTTTTATAAAATCCAAAAAAGTAAGATTTTCTTTTTCTATTACTAAAAAGACCTCTTCTAAAAAATCATATTCAACATGTTTACAGGAAATATCTTTTTCTAAAAGATCACCGCTAGTACGCTTTCTATATTTTTCAATATTTTTTTTAATTTATATTTTTTTCTTTTTTTCTAAAAAAGTTGTTTTTAGTTCGATAAGTCGTCAAGTACAATTTTAGACAATTTTCAATGTCAGAGTTGCCGTATTTTTCAGTATCCCATTGACAGAGTTTTATATCAAAATTTGTAAATTTTATTTTGTTAAAATTTTTTATCAAATCTAAACATTCTTTTCTGACTTAGAAAGTGTTTCATCATAAGAATTACAAGATGAAATACTTAGATGAATGAAATTTGGTATGTTTATAAATTGAATATTAATTTTGTATTCTTTTTTATTTTCTATTTCTGTTTGTATATTAAGATTTTTCTATGTGGTAAACCTACCAACAACATAAGGGGGAAAAAATCAAACAACCCTTTTTGTTTATAAGATTGTAAAAAGAACTACCTTTTAAATTACAAAATAGTAATTTTGCAGTTTTTAATTTATTCTTATTGCTCTCTTTTGATTTTTTCAAGTGGACTAAAAAGGTTTGTTAAGTTAGTTAAACAATAAAGAAATAAATATTTCTAGTAAAGTGGTTTCTATCAAATAATTGCAACGTTTAATAAAAAAGTGATAAGATATAAGTTATTATTATTAAAACTGTAAATATGCTTCTATTGAGTGTAAGCAGGAAAATATAATTATAATAAAACGACACCTTGACGCTTAACTTTATAAGAAGCTGAGATATAACCCTTTTTTACTTATAAGCTTTAAGCTCACAGGCAACACCTATAATTTATCTATTCCTTAGTAGTTACTTATTTACAAAAAGATATTAATTATCTTATTGATCAAGTTTTCTTTTATTAATCAATTTTAAACTAGTAGGTTAAATTAATTTTTAATAAAAAGTAATTTATTTAGCATCCTTAAAATTTTACTCTCCTAATTCAAAAGATAAATATAAGCAATTTGTGCCTTTTAGAAAGTTATATGGATTTTTAAAATTAATATTGAAATACCCCATAATTTTAAATGTTAAGTGTCTTTATTTTTCTCTACTATATAAAAACAAATAGTGAACAATTGAAATGGTCACCTAAAAATATTGAAAATGATACTTGTGAAAAATCACTATTTAGTAAAGAATGGGACGAATGGAATAATCATGATCATTTAAAAATGATCGTAAATGAAGAAATGAAAGCAGCGGTAAAAATAGTCTACGGTTATTTAAGTTGCAATATTAATATAAAAAGGATGGGAATACGGAATTTAAAAACGTGTTTACACTGGAAAAATATAGCAAAGCTTTAGAAAATAATCTAAAGAAAATTGATACATCAGGAAGTTGGAATGATCAAGTTATTAACAAAATAGCTTTTAATACAGTTGAGATTGTACAATTAATTAGTCAAATGGATTTTGAAAAATCCACTGAAAATATTGAAAAGGTTAAATCTCTTTTAAAAGAGTCTATTAGTGTAAGAATTAATTTTAAATCACAACTTGTGAAAGTAAATGTGTTTAACAGGACTGCTTATGTGAGTTTAACACGATATATTAAAGATAATTTTGAATTAGCTAGTGTAGATGAAAGAAATTATTCTTTGAGTTCTTCTGTCGTTCAAATGCCAATGCATCACGCTTTCAGTTTTTTACTTACTGGGCTTACTTTCGTAGCAAACACGCTTCTATTGCAATGATCTAGAATTAAATTATTATAGTGACATATTTTAGGACTTAAATATAAAAAAAGACATACAAAGGAATGTTTGACTTAGCTGTATAAAAACTAAAAAGGGTAAAGTTAGACATAAATTTGACGGTTGTCTAATATCTATATTAGTATTTAAACAATTTTAATTTTCTTATAAGTAATACTTTAATAATAATTTATTTGTAATGTTTAAATAAAAACATAATATACAATAGAGACAACTGAGGCATAGATAGCTCAGTAGTCGTGATGCTGGCCTAGAGATGCCGAATTATTTGAAAAAAATTTAACCATTGACAATGCAACAGTCTATAAATAGTTGCCTGTAAAGTCGTATCGTAAATGTCTTGTAAGTTATATTGTATCATTGGCACTACAATTGCCATATTTGAAAACACATTTGTATGAGACCTATAGTGAGTAATTACATCTGAAGAACCATCTTGGGGAGTTGAAGCAAGAAAATGGAGCTAGAACATTTTGTGTACAATTATAGACACCAGGGTAATTTGACCCATATCGCTTATCCCGACTACACTCCCAGTGAACCCCTGGTCTGATAGAGCATACTCTATCAGTTGTCAGCCCTTTAAATTATCCTTTCGGGGTAGAAATTATTCTCCTATGAAACAAGGCTCTAGTGGCATGTTGGCGCTCAATCATGTGCAAAAGTTGAGATTGAGGAAAGAAGAGTTTTCTAAGTTAAAGAATAAATTAGTATTGTAGTTAATCAGCTTAGAGTAGTGACGATGAAAGAAAAATTTAAGCAAACATAGTGTGTTCTATACAATAGCTGAAGTTTAATGTAAAAAATAAATTATAAATAATTATTATATACAAAAAAATAAGCCAAAAATCTATTTTTTAATTTGGTAAAAGGAATATTAAATCTTATTGATAAAAATGAGATTATTGTTTTAAATACTTTTGCTTCTAAAAAGCAATCTTATTATTAAAATACTTCAGTACTTGATTTGAATTTTATTTTAAAGACGTTTACAATTTGTAAATAAAGTTTTTATTTTACCCCAAAATGTTTACTCTGCCAAAATTGAAATACGAATATGATTCTTTAGAACCTTATATAAGTAAAGAAATTATGGAAACTCATCATTTAAAACATCATCAAGCGTATGTTGATACAATGAATACTCTAATAAAAGACAATAGAGAACTTACATCACTATTGTACAATAATAAAGGTACTTCTTTGCTTGATAAACAACTTAGAGATTATGGAGGTGGTCATTTCAACCATTCTCTTTTCTGGGTATTTATGTGTCCAACTAAAAAAGAAATACCAGAAAACTTGTTAACTGCTATTTGTAAAGATTTCGAGTCATTTGACAAGTTCAAAGACGAATTTAATGTAAAAGCAACCAAATTATTTGGTTCGGGTTGGGTTTGGTTAGTACAAAGAGACAAATTGTATATTGAAACAAGTATTAATCAAGATAATCCTATGATGGAAGATGATAAAGTCATACCCTTGTTATGTTTGGATGTCTGGGAGCATGCTTATTATTTACAATATAAAAATAGGCGTAAGGAATACATCGAAAAGTGGTGGAATATTGTTGATTGGGACGTAGTAGAAAAAATCTACAATAAGTGTGTTGTAAAAAAAGAAGGAAATATTAAAATTACGAATGATGGACACTTAATTATTTAATTAAATAATATTTATTAATTTAATGTTTTTCAGAACTTGATTTTTTTGTTTTCTTCTGTATATTTATTAAAACGATTTTGGTTTAAACTTTAGTAATAAAATATCTTTTATAAGTAAATTCAACTTTTTGTCTACCTCTATAGATTCAATTAAGTCGACAAATATGCCATCTATAATATTCAAATTATTATATTTTATCAATAAATTTAAAATGATATAAATATCAGAATAATCAAATAAATATTTGTGTTGTCTTAATTTCCCTCTAATAATATTGACTACCTTATTATTGTTAATGTTATTTTTAATCAATATTTCAAAAATGTCTTCTAAATGAATATCAGTTATTGAATTAACATTATTAAGTAAACTAAACAAAACTTTACTACTAACAGGATATTTAATGTATTCATTAAATAACATCTTATCCGTTTTAAAATGTAACATTACTTTATTCCTATTAATATTATATTTCATCAAATTATAAGGGATTTTGTTGTTAGACAAACAAATTTGTAAGTAAAAATTAATATATTTTGTATCTTCAAGAAAATTATCACAAATTTCATACATAAATGGTTTAAATATATTATTTTTCATAAATTTCAAAATATCTAAAAAAATGCAATTTCTATCCATTACAACTCCATGTATACAATTTGTTGTATATTTAATAATTTTATAATCTTCATAAATATCTATTCTTTTGAAAATGGTATCAACGTGCTTTACAATTATGTCTCTATTAAAATACGTTTATAAATTTTACATTTGATATTTCGTTATAAACATCAAATCCTTTTTCTATAATCTTTATAATAAAATTTTCATCTTTAGTAAATTTACAAATTTCTTTAGCTATTTTTTCATTTATTACATCATCTATAATTAATAATTCACAAAAATTGCTTTTTTTTATTAGATCTAATAAAAAATCAAATCTTTTTGTATGTCTTATAAAAATTATAAGATATTTATAATGTTTTTCATTATTTTGATTTTCGATAATAAATTTATCAATACCACTATCTATATTATATAAGATATAACTTTTAAGTATAAAATTACCATCATCATCTATACAATTTTATAACTATCATTAGAAGATAAAGTATTAATTCCTAATCTCTTTTTGACAATTAAAATATATTTTTTTATATTTGTAATTCTCAATAATCCCTTTTTAATTTTATATTTAATAATGAATAATATACAACTTCTTTTTAAAGTATTTCTTATACTAAATATATAATCTAACATTTCTTTAGTAAATTTTTTCAATTTTATAATTTCTTCTTTATTTTCTACTAATTTTAAAATTTTTAATCTTTCATTTCTAAATAGTTTATGCAAATATAATTTTTTATAAAATAATGCATTTTGTTTGTTAAATAAACAAATTCTCTAAATTTATACAATTCCTGTATATTAAGAAATTCTAAGTTACTTTTACTTAGTCTTTTCAAAAAGTTTTAGGTCCACAAAAATCCCAATTTAATAAAATATTTCTTCATTTTTAACATTTACGAGTTTTCCTTTTAATTTTTGAAAATGTTCAGGAGTAAATTGTACTTCTGTAATAATTTTATACAAAGAGTTTTAAAATTCCCAATTCAAAAGGCTGGTCCAATAAAACAGAAATAATAATTGGATTGTAATTTAATATTTCTAGTAAATTTGTAGGAGAGTAGATAAATAAGTCAAAAGATTTGGTATTGTTTGGAATTAGTTGTAAAACTTCTTCATTTTTCAATTCGGGACTTTTTTTATTTTTTTCGTTTATCAATTTTTAGAGTTTTGGTTTATCAATTTCTTAGAGTTTTGATTTATCAATTTTTTAATGTTATGATTATTTTTATCAGTTTTAAATACTGACATTTTAAAGGGGAGACTTTTTGTAAAACATAATAGAAAACTACAAATCTCTATATTATAAAATATACTTGTGTTATATTATATGTCATATTAATAAAATAGATATATTATCTCAAGAAATACAGTTTTTAAAAATTTATTTTTTCTAGAAAAAATATTTCTAGAAAAATGAATTTTCTAGATTTTTTTTTCTATAAATAAATTTTTTTTTGTGCCCTTCATAAATGAGTGAAACTTCTAAGACTTCAAATGCTATTGGTATTGATTTAGGTACAACATATTCATGCTTGTGGTGCCATACATAATGGTAAAGTAGAGATTATTACTAACCCTGATGGAGATAGAACTACTCCTTCTATTGTTGCTTTTGGAGATTCTGGTAACATTGTTGTAGGTTCAGCTGCTAAGAGCATGTACACCAGTGATCCATCATCTGTTGTATTTGATGCTAAGAGAATGATTGGAAGAGGGTTTGATGATGAAATATTCAAAAATGTGTTTCTAAATGGCCTTTTAAAGTAGTAAGATACAATTTCCAAACTAAAAAAGAAGAAGGTGCCCCAGCACCAGGAGCCAGAAAGTCATTGATAATATTGCTATAAAAATAGAGAAGAATGGAAAAGTAGATTATTATGCTCCTATTGAAATTTCTTCTAGAGTTTTAACTTACATGAAAAAAGCAGCAGAAGCTAGACTTGGTACAAAAGTTGACTCAGTCGTTGTAACTGTACCTGCTTATTTTGAAGAGCCTCAGAAAGAAAGAACTAAAGA
Source organism: Leucinodes orbonalis (assembly GCA_019425675.1). Taxonomy (NCBI): domain Eukaryota; kingdom Metazoa; phylum Arthropoda; class Insecta; order Lepidoptera; family Crambidae; genus Leucinodes; species Leucinodes orbonalis. Next base: position 14,761 of record PQWD01000862.1, on the reverse strand, counting down.
AGCTGCTATTATTGCTGGATTTAAATCTGATAACATTAGACTTCTTGCAGAACCAACTGCCGCTGCTATGGCTTATGGTCATATTATGACACAAGGAAATGCTCCACTTGAGACTAAAGAAGATGTTCTTGTTTTTGATTTAGGAGGTGGTACTTTGATGTTTCTGTACTTGATTTTGAATTTAGTAAAGAAAATGGATCTGTAGGAATTACAAAGGCTACTGATGGTAATACGTTTTTAGGAGGAGTTGATTTTGATAATCTTTTAATTCAACATGCCTTGAGTGAATTTAAAAAGAAAAATGGAATTGATGACAAAGAAGAGTTTAAACAGAATTCGATTTTAAGATTGAGAGCTGAGGTCACTAGAGTTAAAGCTTATTAAGTTCTACTACCAATGCACAGATTTACGTACCATGCTTCCACGGTACTGTAGATTTGAATGTGGCAATTACTCGTACCAGATTTGAATTTTTATGTGATTCTTTGTTTAAAAATTGCTTAGAAAGAGTAAAAGGTTGTTTGTTGTTGTCAGAGGATATTAAAGGTGTAAATTATTCTAAAGATGGAACAAAATTACTTCTTACCCCAGAACTTGAAAGACAACTTAATGACATTAAAAATAAAATTAAAAAGGTTATTCCAGTAGGAGGATCTTCAAGAATTCCAAAAATAAAAAGTATGTTGTGCGATTATTTCGGTGCAAGTAAAGTCGTTGAGCCAGTAAATCCTGATGAAGCTGTAGCGTATGGAGCAGCTTATCAAGCTGCGTCTGTTTTCTCTGACGTCATAGGTGATAATAATGGATTACTTTTAATTGATTGTTGTCCATTAGATTATTCTATTGAAACTGCCGGTGTTGCAACTGTTTTAATTCCTAGAAACAGTTCTATACCAGTTAAGAAAACTGAGACATTTACAACTTATTCTGATAATCAAACTGCCGTAACAATTAATGTTTATGAAGGAAATAGAGCACTTGCTAAGGAAAATCATCTTATTGGATCATTTAACTTAGATGGAATTATACCTGCACCAAGAGGTGTACCAAAAATTGAAGTTACATTTGATGTCGATAATAATGGTGTCTTAAATATTACTGCTGAAGATAAACAGACTAGTAAACAATCCTCACTAACTGTGTCAATACTCAAAGTAGATTGACTGACGAGCAATACAAAGAATGAAAGAAGCAGCTGCTGAACACGAAAAGGCTGACGAAAAAGTCAAAGAATTAATTGGAAAGAAGAATGGATTCGAATCAATGCTAAATAGTTTTAAGAGTGCAGTTGAGCAACACCAACAATTACCACAAGAAAAGAAAGACGAAATTTTAGGTAAATTGAGACCCTACGAAGAATGGGTTTATGGAATTGATGGAACAAACTTTGATGAAGCAGAAATGGACCAAAAGGATCAAGAATTAAAAGACATGATTAAAGAAATAATGCCAGCAGGCGGCGTACCACCATCAGCTTAAATAAATTATTAGTTTTAAAATGTTTTTGTTTATGAAATGAGTTTACTTTTTTTTTAATTAGGATTTTATTTTTTACATATTTTTATAAATCAATTTTTCTTTAAAATTGCATAAAGTCAAAAACAAAACAATAGTTTCTAATGTTTAAAAATAAACCTCAAATTTAAATTAGTAAGAAAATTTTATGTTACTAAACAAATAGATGTAAGTTAAGGAGATATATTATAAAGTACAAAGAAAACTCATAAGAATTGTGAAGGTCAAGAAAATATTTATTTAATAAAATAAATATTTGTACTTTTCTATACATAATATAGATTTGATATCTAGTCATTTTTCGATTTAAATCTTGTTATAATTTATATTTTATAAATTTTTTAATTGACCAATCAACTTAGCATAAATTTTTTCTTAAAAATTGGTTACATTTTAAGAAGTCCTAAAAATACTTTATATTGTAAAAACAATACTTCCTATTTATAAAAAATTATTAAAGGAGATAATTTAATATTGTTATTTGTTTATTAAAAAAATTTACTAGAAGGGTATGATTTCTCATTCAAAAAAATTCAGTATTTTTCTTGCATCTTTACAATGTTTATCTTTTTTTGTTTATTTATCTTTTTAGAATATTTATTGATTATTCTATTTTTTCTAAATCTTTATTTTTACATCACTTATTGGAATACTTTCCGGACTATCACTTCTTAATTCTATTTCATCAAAAAATTTTTATAAAACTCAGTTTGCTATTTTTTCATTTATAGTATTTATTGGATCTGTAATTGCTTTATATATTAATAGAACGACTGTTGGATTTACCGCTGTCAATTGGAATACAGCTATGAAAATATTACAAGATGAAAAAAATGATAATTTGTTAAATAACTCCTTTATAAAAGATTTAACCAGTAAAAACTCTTTATCTGTTTTATTTTACGATTCAAATTTGAAAATTGATACATCGGCAAAAAGTCAGACAATATCTTCAGATGAATTTAAATTGATTTCTAAATTAATTTTTTATAAAATAACTAATACGTGTATTAATAGAAAAAATAATAATAATCCTACTATTATTACAATTTATAGCAATATGTTAAATTATTATAACATTTTTGATATTAAAGAATATTGTAAAATGCTTAATAAAATGTATTTTACGAAATTACAAAAAATTTGATAATTTTAATTAAAATGTCTGACATAAGAAATTTGAAAGTAAATGGACTTAATAGAAATATAAATTACTCTTTGAAACCATCAACTAATTCTTTAAATGACGAGATTTCTGAATCAATTGAAGAATACGCTGAAAATACTAATTTTTATTACTGGGTTAAAACAAAAAAATTACATTTTTGTGGACTAAAAAATATTGGAAATATTTGCTACGCTAATTCGTTGATACAATCTTTTTATAATATTCCTTTTTATAAAAAAGCTGTTTATAAATGTGATGACGTAAGTGTTGATTCTTTGAAAAAATTATTTAAAACTATGGACAAACAAAAAATTACGGATGCCAGCGAATTTATAAAAACCATTTTTGGTGTGAATAATTTTGGACAACAACAAGATATTAATGAATTTTATTGTAAAATTAACGATATTTTTCAAAAAAAAGACAAGCAGAAAGAGAATGTTATTAGATTGACTCGCGGTGTTTATAAATATTTTTCTACATATCCTAACGGAAGTGAAAGTGAAAATTTAGATCCTTTTAACAGCGTAGAAATGCCAATTAATGAAACTGAAAACGGTAGTACTTTAAACGACCATTTTGATAATTTCTGTAAACAGGAGCTGGTTGAAGATGAAAAAAAAGTAATTTATAGAAGAGTTTTATTTGAAGAAGTTCCGCCTATTTTGTGTATTTTTATCAAAAGGTTTAGTTTTGATAAAAATGTTGCTGTAAAACATAATGGGTTATTTGAATTTACAAATAATTTTGATATAACACCTTACTTAGTAAATAAGGGTAAGCGTGTAACGTATACTCTTCATTCTGTCTGTGTGCATCAAGGCATTAATGCAGAATCAGGTCATTATTTCTGTTATTTGCAACTTAATAAAAAATGGTACCGATTTAACGATTCAGTAATCGAACCAGTTAGTGAATTTGATGCTATAAAAAATAATTTTGGTGGTAAGGAAAATGGGTATACTAAAGATAACAATGCGTATCTGTTAATTTACATAAGAGATGATTATTTACAAAATAATAAATAGTTTTAATTTACAATTAATTATTTTCTTGTAATTTTGACAATAGAATTTTACCAATAGTAATTATATTTAACAAAAATTTTACTAATTATAATATTAATTTACAATTTATTACATCATAATATTTGACAATACATTTTCTAGTACCAACTTTTATTAACAAAATTTGACAATAGAATTTTACTAATAGTAATTTTTATTAACAATTGATAAATATTATAATTATTTTTATGAATTTTTCTAGAAATGACAAAATTTTTATGAGTCAGAATTTAAAGATTCTACATTCAATAGTTAAAAAATTAAAGCCGATTTCTAAAAATTTTTTTTAATTAAATGTCAAAACTCTATATTTTAATTAAAAAGGTAAATTTTTACCCATTATGATATTAAAAAAAAATACAACTTTTCCAGTTTGTTTAATTTGGTTATCTTAATTAAAATCATCCCAGAGAGATTTTCCAATACAAACTAATGAAATTCAACAGAACGTAATCAACTTGCCAGTCTATTTAACAAAAAACTCCGTAAATAAATTTATTCCTACCAGCCAAAATTACAATTACAATGATGTTCTAGATAACGATGATTTGGAAGAACCTAAGTACTATTCGTTACAAGTAGAGAAATCGGATAAACCGAGTCTAGAAACGTTGCAAGAGTCAAAAAATATGCACGAAATTTCGGAATTAATTTTAATTAGAGAAAATGAAAATATAAATTTTACAAAAAGTAATAATGAGGATATTGATTTTACAATGTCAGGGAATATTCCATCAGAAATAAATTTGATACCGTTGTTAACTTTATAAATTTAAAAAGTAAAGAATTTCATGTTAAAAATGAATATTATAAAGGTAAATTGCAATGTGACGATGATTCTATTGAAAATACAACTAATTTGCAAAAATGCACATTTGAAAAATTACATCTTAACAAAATTGCTGACGACTTTTTTGACAATATTTTAAAACAAAAGAAATTTTTTAAGGAATCGCAAAATACTAAAAACGATTTTTACAATTTATATTTGAAAAATTTTATCGAATTTATTTATAAAATATTTGTGACAAACAATTGAATTGTCGTTACTTTATAGAAGACTTCTTAAGTAAAAGCTTTGATTTGGTGCAAAAATTGTCACACATTGAATTTGAAATGATAATTTTTACTCCTATGGAATATGAAATTATATGGTCAGACATTTATAATTGTTTTGATATACAGTTTTTACCTTAGAATTTGTACAACTATGCATTTCACCAAGTTGTAGATAAAAAACAGAATTAATTGAATTCCTAATCTGCAGAATAATAAATATTTGAAATTTAAAAATAACAAGTACTAAAAAAATACAAAATACTTAGTGAAAATTAGTAAATACTTGTATTCAAAAATAGATAATTTCTATATTAAAAATCAATATTGAAAAAATAAATAACCCCATGTTTCTCAATTTATCTTTATTGACCAATATTTGTTTTTCGACATTAAATGAAAATTATGGCTATGGAATGATTTCTATTCATAATTTTACACTTAGAAATGCAAGCATACTGAAAGAAGATGATTTATTAATTAATAATTGCAATATGTTAAACATTAACTTTTATTATAACGAACCAACAGACATAAAAATTTGTCTAAATGAAGGATCCATTACATTTTCGAATTTAGTAGATTGTTTTTGTGATTTTTATGATAAAGATTATAAAAAAATAAAAACTGTTGACTATAAACTAATAAAAGACGTATTTTTTGGATACATAGAAAATGAGAACTTTGATGTGACAATAATGTTAAAAAACAAAAAACTTGATTGTTTTTTGAAAACAGAAAATGAGGATGACTATGATTTATGGGAAATAAAACCTTTTTTTGCCAATAATGCGCTAAAAAGTTTCAATGTCGCGCATCAGCTTAAATTTAAAAATCTGGAAAATGTTTACTTTAAACTGCAAAAAACGCGTTCTTCTTTTCTTTTTGATATAATGAATAACTCAAAAAAATTTCTATAAGTAAAAACATAGCGTGTTCTCTACAAAAAGCTAAAGTTTCTCCAATAAGAATTAATCAATAAACTATAAATTATTATTTTATTTTACTACCTTAAAGTGATTTTTATGTATCATTTATGAAATCAATTTTATAATATAACGTAGTTGTTGTAATTTTAATATTTTCTAATTTATCAAATTATAAAACAAATGTGCAAATAACTTAAAAAGTAGCTCAAACAAATCAATTCTTGATTATTTATAAATTTTTGTAGTTATATTATGTAGGATGATTTTTAAATCATCAAATTTTTGTTATTGATGTATTATTTATAATTGCTAAGTTCATAAACTTATACAGTCTCATATATTTATCTTAACATGTAAATTCATGTTTCTATTGGTACCTAAAAAAAATTTAATAAATAATGCTTTTTAGTTATTTATGACAAAAACAGTGTAAAAGATAACTCTGTAAGATAAGTTCTAGCAAATATATGTTTTGGCCAATATTTATCTTATATGATTTTTATCATTCAATTCATTTTTAATATAAGTATTTAGATAACTTAGATTTCAATTTCAAGATTTTTTTTGATATCATGAGATTTAATGATTATTTAAAAAAGATACATAAAAGAAAATATTTAATTTCCTGGTAAATAATCCCCGTTCTTCGCGTTTTTCCTGTTACAATAATGTAAACAAGCACAGAATATAAAAATTACTAAAGTGGCCCCTAGAACTAAATAGAGAATCCAGTAATCGTGCTCACCTGTATTTTCTTCTTTTTCACGAGGTTTACACAATTTACTAATTTCTTTTGTTGCAGACTCAGTGGGGCTTTTTGTAGCATTAGTCATAAAATTTAATTTATTTGCAATATTATCGTCTGTTGAATTTGATTCCTTTGTTCCGTTTTCCATATAAATTATTGATTTATATTTAGAAAGAGGTTCAGTAATCTTACATTCTTTTACAGTATTAGCATCTTGACAAGCTAAAGTATCTAACAATATTTTCCGTTTTCCTTCGTCAAAAAATTGTATAACCTCCAAATTTCTTTCATCTGCAAATTTAACATCTAAACTATTAAATAATTTTTCTTCTAATTCGCTGTATTCATCTTCACTAGCTTTGTAACACAAAAAAGCTACAAAATACATTAGATGGTATGTCTTCCTTGCAAGAGATTCGAAAAAAAATGATATCTGATCACCCGAATTTCTAAGCTCTTCATTGTAAATAAAATTTTGAACATTATTAAAATATAAATCAAAATAAAACTTTTTAGTGTATTTGCTTTTTCTAATTAATGACCTTACGTTATTTGTTGCGATAACTTTATTATAAATCTTTTTTGATAAATATCTTAGAAACCAAGTACTTAAACAATCATCAACAGGCAAATTTATCAAACTATAAGCACTTCTCTTAATCGGTTGTTTTTCTTTTAAAAAATTTTCATCTCCACTGTAATTTGGTAAAACATTGTTGGGTGTATGCACGACACTGTTATTTAAATCTAATGGAAGTGTCGTATTAATAGTATTCGATGATGTCGTGTTATCTAAAATACTTAAACCAGATGATATAAAACTTATTTGGAAAAAAAGGAACTTCATTTGGGGTAAAAAAATTAGGACTGTTAAAATTTTTATTTTTAACAAAAAAGTATAATTTAAAATGGAAAAAAAATAAGTAAAATTTATAAAATGCATTATTAAGCACTAAAAAATGAGATTCTAAAGATTTTACTTATAGGGTAATTTCCTAAAACGGTCAAAAATTTTTAACTGTAAAAAACAAAGATAAAAACATTTAATTTAATTGCTCTCTTTAAATAATGCAGCAGCTTTTCTAATGTAATTAGCTGAATGTCATACAAATTCCATAACATTTAATATTTTTTTATTAACTTACGTATATTTTTTTTTAAAGTCCACCAGCAACAAATTTATTTAAAATAATCTCATATAAAAGTTAAACATTTTTAGTACATTTATTATTTAGCAAAACTAACATTAATGTATAAATTTAATTACTTAATTTAAAATCAATTATTTTAAGCTGCATTATAAATCTTCCTCTTAATATTTTATATTTAGACCATATCTCTCTACTAAATAATGGATCTGTGTTAGACAACCAATTTTTTTATATATAATTAAATAGACTCTCAACTGCAGGATTAGTTTCGTTACATAAACTTTTTATGTAAGTCCACGCCTGATCAATTGATTCTATCGGAACAAGCGCAAGAGAAGTAATCATTTGAATTAACTCAGAAAATTGACTATTCTGGTTATAAAGATTAACAAGTCTCAAGCCTTGAACACGCCTCCAAATTGCTTGGCCAAAATGGAAAAAACAACACTTTATTACAGCTGTCGGAAAGCACATTTTTATTGCATTATATGCTGCAACTTCGAAGTCAATTTGAATTAAACTTGGACAAAAAGATATTCCATGTCTTTTTAGAGACGATGTTAACACATGCTTTCTTGTTTTATTTGCTAAAAAACAATAAACCAACGGAAAACTTTGTCCGTTAAACTTCCATGTATGATGTAGGCCTGATAAAAACTACTAGATGAAGACTTAAAAGTCCCATCCATTATTACATGTAAATTTCGAGAAAGCGTAAACCTTCTTAAAATTTAAAGTCGCATAATAATGCATTTGTCTCCTTCTAATTCTCTTGTGAGCAAGAAGTTTCTGCCATTTGGCAATTCGAAATCTGCAATATCAAAGTTTGCTGAATCAAGTATACCGGTAAATGGCATATAGTATGACTTCCACCTATAAATAGAAGTTTTCACACTATCAAATGACACAGTTCTTTCAAAAGTGTCACTGGCAAATTGATACTTTTCACACACCACTCTAATGGCATCATTATAAAGTTCATTAGTTGATTAAAATGGTGAAATTATCATTTTCCTCTGCATAATGTTTATTTATAAAACAAAACGACTTTTAAAATTTTTTGTTAAAATTAATATTTTAAAATTTGAATAGATTGCAATTAAAGGTTGTTGCTCTTGCCTTACACAATGCATGTGAACATTTCTAGTACACTTTAATATAATGTCTATATACAAAATCGTCTTTAACTTACATTTTGTTCCATTCCGAGTTGTAATCCAAAACAAACTATTAATTAAGAGGTTTAAAAATTTTGGGTGTTTTGATAAGATTCTATTATAAAATTCCTTTTTAGTACAAAAAAATAAAAATTTTTGTCTTAAACTTTGGTTAAAAAATCAAAAAAATTGGTATTAAATAATAAGATTTTTGTTACAAATTAAAATGCTTCTTTTTTTGTACTAAAAGGAATTGTTTTAGCATCTAAACGAATTTGTTTATCAATTAAAAAAACCTTTTTAAACTGAGAATGACAATCTTTTTTAATATTAACTAAATAAAGCAGTAATTAGTGATTTAAATCTTCATATTAAATTTGAGCTATAGTCATTTTTTAAGCTTTAATTGACGTTGTATAAATTAGGAAATTAGTTTTTTTAAAGATGTTAATACCCCTTAAATATTCTAATGTTAGCATTTTATTGTATACATTTTTTTAATAATGTAAAGGAATTTGTTATGCAGTCTTATTTAATTTCCCGATATATTAAAAATGATAAGTGTGAAAAGACGATGTTCACTAAAAATGGGATGATTGGGGTCCGGGGGAAATTTTAAACATGTTTCAGTTGATAGTCTAAAAAAAGCTTTAAAATACATGCATCAGCTTTTACATAGCGAAATAAAAAAAAATATTGTAGAAACAGGTTTTGTAAAGCTTTTACACTAAAAAAATTTGGTAATGCTGTACATGATTGTATACGATAAGGAATTTACCTCTTCTCTCAGTCTAAATGATCAACTTATTTTTAAATTAGCATATAAAACAGCTTATATGGTAACATTAATTAGTCGAATAGATATATCTGCAGAAACAAAAAACGTTGATAGATTTAAAAAGCTTTTTGAAGAATCTATCGACTTGATAATTGATTTTGAATCGCCTTCACAGGAAATAATTGTGTTTAACGAAGATAAGTTGGAGGATGCAAAACATGTGCTTTTTTATAAAGTTAAGGCATTGCATGAAATTTATAATGCAAAAGTTTTTTGTTCTTTTTTAGCTACAAGTACGAGGGAGTAGAGTTATAATTTATTCAATATAGAAATATTTTTCAATCAATAAATTTTTAGCACGTTAATAATTAATTATATTTTTAATATAAGTGTTTATGATTTAATATTATGAATAGCAACGCTCTTGTTCTAAGAACTCGATTAATTTCAATTGTGGACAATCGTCTGATTAATCTTAGGTAATTTAATTTTTTAAAGTTTACAAATTTCATTATTTTTCGCAAAAATATGGAATAGTCCCTGTAAACAACTGCCTTATCAATTACTATCCCGCTGCCTTAGAATGCTTTGTAGCTTTAATTAAGGACTCCTTTTTGTAATTATATTACCGACTTCTATTGCCCTAGAGAAGTTCCTGATAGACAATATTTTTAGATCTTTAGATAACAATATCTTTAACGTTGCAGAATTCCTAGTATCACAACATATAACTGTCCATGTGCAATACAGGTTTAGAAAGATAAACACCGACATTGTCAGATGAATGTCCCTGCGACTTATAAATGGTCATAGCATATGACACAATTACAAGAAATTGCCTTCTTTAAGTATAAAAAGCAATAACGTGTCGCTAGGCTGCATGTCGATCCTTGGTATGGCCGCCACATAACCCGCCTTCCTTCCAGTTATAATCTTTGCTATGATATAATTCTCTCTTAATCTGAGAATCTGTAGCCTTGTTCCGTTTAAGAGTCCCCTTCTCGGATCCACATTCTTAATAACATTCTCAGACACGAACTTTCAGCTTCAAGTATGCTGAGGCAAACCGGATGGCTGTTGTTTATTGAAAAACTCTGTAGGGAATCTTAAAAGCTCATTGGGATCGTCAGAGACGATCGAGTCTGCACTTTTATAGATAAACTCATCTCCATCTAACATACTAAGAACTTCTGCATTGATAACATTTGCATACTCGTTCTTAGTAGTCAAAATTACTTTACTAAAAACATACTCGTCTTCTTATCGATATTTTTCCCAAAGATAAAGTTTTTATGCACGAAGAATATTTACAAATTTTTTGAAAGCTTTTTCCAATTACAAACTACATTTCAAGATTAACTATATTAATTAAATACAATTTTTCATTCATGAATCTATATACAAATAAATCTTAACTTATTGTAAAGCGTCAAAAAATCTTAGTTTTAACTTCGGATTGTAAAGAATTAAAGACAGTTTAACAACTTTTAGTCTACATTTTTATTCTTTTAGAAAATACAGTGTATTATTTTTATTTCTGCTATGCAAAATTGTAGTTGTCAATATTACTTTTTAACTATGTAATTAAATGACGTTACTCATCTAAAAATATTTCTTTGAGTAACTATTTCATACAAAACTTATAACATTGTTTTTTTAAAAATACAAACAAAGCGTATTCTATTTCTTTATATTCTGTTGTCAGAAACTTTATCTTTTGTAAGTATTTTTGATAAATAGACAATTTTACATTATCACTTATCATGTTATCTTGTAATCAAATTTTATGACGCATTTATTAATATTTAAAACCTTGTTTGTGTGAATTTTAATAATAAAAAATTATTAATATTTACGTCAATACACGTCATTGATGTTTTATAATAATTAGCCTACCGTTTTATCTCCCGCTGCAAACTAAAAGCAAGTATTGTTGTTTTAAGCAAAGTAGAGGTATTTAAAACATAATCTTATTTGTTAAAACAGCATTCGCAAAAGCTTATTGACATGCTTTTAACAAATTATTTTCTAATTTTTTAGTTAGAAACTATTAGCAAAATTATATTCTGTTTCTAACTTTATCTTTAAGTTTAAATAAATATTCTTTCTCTATTAAGTTTAATGATGATTCTTTTCATGGGTTAGTATTTTATGTTACCATTATGCTATATCTATTGTATAAGAAGGTGGGCATCAGTTTTTACATTGAGAGCATTACACGTATTTTTTATAATACGTACAACCCAAGTCTCTTTTATCTTATCTACCTTTACATTGTAATGTTTTAATTAATATATTGAGTCATAGTTACAATAATTAATCTTCAATTATATTCGAAAGTATAAAATACAAATCTAAAAAGTATTTATGAATTTTTGAAGTGTCCAGTAAATTATAACAATACAGAATTTAATCTTATTTAATGCTATTTAGACTTCAAATTACTTTTCTTAAGATTTTAAAGCTAACTTAATTAATTAATTAGGGCTAAAAACTAGAGGGTATTGTAAAATTTAAATTATCCTATTTTATACCATAGCATCTTATAATTGAAAATACTATCTTAACATTTGAATTATCTTATAATTGTAAAATACTAATATTAACATTGAATTATCTTATAATTGTAAAATACTAATATTTAACATTTGAATTATTTTATTGAGTATCCTTTTTGTACACTTCATTTATAAATTTTAAAAATCAAGTTAATGCAAAAATTTGCATAAAAGAAATTATGGATTAGGGATTTTATACTATAGAGTTATTTAGTTAATAAATGTCTAGTTTATATGATTATAAAATTTAGTAATTCTACTCATACTAAATAGAGTTATTTAGTTAATAAATGTCTAGTTTATATGATTATAAAATTTAGCAATTCTGTTATACTTAATAGTATTTAGTACTTAAAAAGATACCTTTTTATATGACATGTATTTTATAGTTTAATATTTTTAAAACTAATTTTTCAAAATTGTTTATTTTTTTGCATAAAACAAACAAATGGCAAATCCAAGAAAAAGGATAGAAGCTATAAATGAAATGTTTTATCAGAAAAAGCATACGTATCAGATTTAACTTATGGGAATCTAAATTTAGAAAATGTATTCTAAATTTCCCATTTCTAAGTTTAAAAGTCAAATACGAAATTTGTGATAGAGTTTTTTTAAATATGCATGAAATTCGAACTAAGCATGAAGCAATTTTTAATGAAATGAAAAGTCGAAATTTAAAAGTTAGAAAACAAATGGATCCAAATTTTATTAACACTGATGAAGATTCATTTTGTATTGAAAACAGCATATGACAATCCCTTTGTATCAAAATTAGAATATGCTACTATATTTTTAAATATAGTGGGTTTATTTACCTTTATAAAGATTACTATTCAAGACTACCTAAAGCTGAATATGAGTTAGAAAGGGTATGTCATTACAGTGCAGAATTTAAAAAAGGATTAGAAGATTTCCTTACTAAAAATAATATTGAATATTTAGGAGTTAGAAATTTTTGTATAGGCCTAGTACAAAATTAGCAAGATTACCATTGATTAAAAGCTATTAGTAAAAATGAAGGGAATCAAGAAATAAAAGCACAATATGAATTGTTTATTGATAAAATGAAAAGAATGGCTTTATGGTTGATAATGTTTATTCAGAATATAATGGGCAATTTAATATTTATGTGTTGAGTCAAAGATTAAAATATGACGTCAATATTAATAAGCAATTAGTATTAGGATTATTTCAAAAAAAAAGAAAAATTTATAAAGAAGGGAATTTTTTATTTAAACCTGATATATGGTCTGTACCAATTTAGTAAGAATTTATATTTTTGATCATTGTATTCTTTTTGTGAGATTTCAAAGGGACAATTTAACAAACAGAATATTATTTTTGATCCTTTGTTTTAGAAAGATTAATATTTTTTGATGTAAATTTAGGATTTAATAAATTGGGAGATGAAAATCAAATTTCTTTCCTTTATTTTTACTTGATACATCAGACAATTTAATAAGGACTATTTGTTTGAAGATTATGAGACCAGAGAAATTTATAAAAATACATTAGGAAAAGCATTGAAAGATATAAAAAAGAAATACAAAAAAAATATAAAGATTTCAAAAATAGACTCAGAATTACAAAATATTTTATGTGCATGTAAAACAAACAAATTCATGATAGTAGAAAATAATGAGTCATCAAGTGAATCAACCAGTGAAGAAGAAGAAATAAATTTTACAGCAGAAAAGTTATTGACATTAAGAGAATTTCAAATAGCCATAAGAGAATATTCACAGAAGATAGAAAGAAATTCACTACACATGAGATCAAGACTTATAAGTTTTAAAAGTTTACAAACCAAAATGATAAAGATGAAGATTCTGAAGACAGCAATGGTGAAAATTTATCTTGGATAAAAAGTTTATGCTATAAGAAAGAATTAATAAATCTTGTCTTTGATGAAGAAATTTATGATAATACAGAAAATCAAGAATATATAAAAAATCAAGAAGACATGTTGATAGTTTCTACTAAAAATGGAATATATTCTGTACTTAAAAAACAATACAAAATGATTTATAACGGTACACCTAAAAAAGTACTCTATGACACAAAATATGAATTGCTAATGTTTCAAATAAGTTCAACACTTTTGTATGCAAATATAATCACGAAATGAATTCGATAAATCCAGTGTCTTTAAAAAAACGTAGGAGATTTCTTTTATGGTACAAATACTAAAGGGTCTTTTATAGCTACTAGAAATTATGGTAGTAGTAAATCAAGCTTGATTTTTATTCCAAATATCAAATGATATGAAGAAAGTGAAAATAAATCTTTCTAGAAAATTGTATGTAGGATTCAAAGTTTACAATTTGATATTTGTCCCACTAAAATTGTAATAGCTTGTAAAGATTTTGAGATTGTTGATATGGAGACATTAAAAACAGAGGAATTTTAGAATTGTTATATCCTTGTGTACCAATGATTGGTATGGTACCTAATTCTAAAGCTATGTCTTATTTACTAGCGATTTCAATACTTTGTGTTTTAATTCGGTCTTGGGATTTTATCCGATAAAAATTTGGCAAGATTAAAAAAACAGATATTGTTTTTATATGGAAAATATACCTTTAGATTTAGTACACAATGAATAGGCTATAGTTATTTCAAATCATGGATAGA